>JAHXMU010000079.1:376787-426082 GCA_019455685.1 Philornis downsi
TCATTTTGTCGGCAAACGAACAGTTAGAGAAAGGCCCCGTTCCAATATTATGATAGATACATTCCATTTTTCTTAAAAAGACAACAGTGTGTTTAAACATAAAATTGATTAAAAAACAGATTTTTAATAGTCCAAATTTTTTAATAATATGTAAAGTGTAATTATGTGTAACAAAAGTAGAAAAATATTGATTTGCTATGAAATTTATTTGCATTAAGGTCTGCTAACTATCTTACATTTATGGTACTATATAAGAATATATATTATTTATACGTACAATTATATTATTTTTGTAAACAAATTAAATGGTTTTAAATATAAAATCAAGCCGTAAATACATTAAAAGTTCATAGTTCTTTTTGCAATTTTATTTTTAAAATCACAATTTCCAAGTTCCCAAAATGCACTCGGTAACATCATTACATAGCAATTTTTTTGTCATCTAAATCTAATCTAAAAAGGGTCATTTTCAGGTAAATCTGACAAATTTAAACCTGCTATTTCGAAACTAATATTTGTTCCATAGCGTTAGCTGCCACGCCTGAAATGGGAAAAATTATTCTGTTTGTGTCGTTTTGGAGTTACGTTAGTATCAGTTGATTTCAACTACTTCTATATTGTATAACATGGAAAGGGCGCGGTATAAATTCATCAAAATTGATACCAAGCAGATGGCATGGAACTTTATCCATTTTAGAACTAGTGGAAACAGCTAAAAAAAGCCAAAGCGAGAAAGATACTCGTCGACAATTAGATCTAAGATTCATCTACCTATTGTTAGGCTCAACAACGTGAGCGATCCAATAAAACAAATAAAGAAAAAAAAATACCTACTAGAATACACGTAGATGACGCTGGAAATCGCATCAATCTTAAACCGCACATAGTCTAAGTATTTTGTCCTACTACAGTCCTTCAACTCATTACCGAAAGTTTTTATAGTCGCAAAAACTTGGTCTTACAGTGGTCGTGTTCTTCTATGGTGCTTATAGAATTACTAGCCGCGAACTTTTGATGCTGAAACATGTTCTGCTCACATGTGGTTTACACGAATTGACACCAGCTTAAGCGAATCGTAATTAATGCGAGATCAAAATTCCAAATTACTCGCAGTGGACATATATATTTTCTAAATCTAGCAGAATTGTTTATCCGATTACGTCATTTCCCAGAATTGTACGAGAAGCGGAATTAGCGATTCTGAGTAATTTACCGATTTATTTCTGATATTTGAAAAGACTGCGCTAACATATTGATATGGAACGAGATGTTGAGAAGGCCACTTAGAGCAATATTGCGCACGATAAATACGATCACTTTTTAATAAGTTCTCACACTCTCGTACCGCAAACTCAATCAACGAGAACATTTCGAAAATATTATTACAGATGATCGCTTAATCAACCAAAAAATGACTATATCATTTCGACACTAATGCAGCTTGCAATAAAATTATCTATCTGGAACACAACAATAAAAACAAAAATGAGCAGTCCAGTTTTGCCGACCGTTTTCCAAACTTCCACCGTATAGAAGAAACAAGCAACCAACGGAGGACCAAAATAGACACCTGGTGCTCTATTCCTTCATGTCTGCTGAAATATAAATAATAATCTTCAGGTCAATATCCCTGAAAACAACTATAGTTGAGTTGCCACATGTTGAAGAAAAACGCAAGGGTATGCTTGGAATATCTTACAAGTATACTGAATATCTTGATACGCTACCTCCTTGTACGTAATGTTTAGAAACACCACGAAAGAATTCATAGTTAAGGTTTTAAGGAGAACCCCTTCAATTACAAATGTTGATGATAATTGCCCATATTATTAATATCATCTGTCAGAGCATGCTTTATCCACAGCCATTGATCTTTATACAGCCTTGGATAAGTTTGACCACTTAATTTTACAATAGCGTACCTTATACCCAACGTCATTACTTCAATATTGTTGTAATAAAAAGAAAAAAAAAAGCAAAAATAAAAATGTGTTCGCACAATATTGTCATTCACCGAAATTCGAATTGTATCTTACAGCAGTATCCACCAATTGTTAATCCAGAAGATAAAACCATCTATTTATGTGATTAGTACGGTGTTTCTATAATTTCAGGTTTAGGGAATCATTTATTACGGGGGCGATAAAAACCACATACGCCTTTGACAAAGTTTTAACTCAATAGCAACATAAAAATTAGTATGGAAATTCGAGATTTGATTTACTTAATTTTGCTCGGTTAAGATCAAATAATAAACTGTGTAGAAATGTATCGGGTCGAAGCAAAACGAACTGGTAAATTCACAAAGAACTACCTGAAAAAAACTTAATAAAAATAGAATTCATGCAAACCCTAACAATGTTATGTGTCTTTTTATTCCGATAAATATAGGAATGCTAAAATAGAGTATGATGAATATATGAAACAGTTGGTGGGACTAATTCAAATTATAAACAAAGATGTGGGATCAGTTAAGCGAAAATTAGTGAGAATAGCAACATTCGTGTTGTTCGGCTTGAGAACAACAAAGCTGCAGATTGTAAGAAAATATGATCTTAAATATGACTTGGTTGAATGAAAGCGTCCCCGATGATTGAAATTTTCGTGTACTGCGTCCTGTTTCCAATTTTGAGGAGCTTGGTTAATTGGATACAATCGGATAAAATAAAACTCAAGAATATTAATATCATTTTTTTTCGTTTCATTATAAACTTTTTCTTTTATTATTTCTACAAGCTTAAAAATATTCTTCTGACACTTCTATCTTGTGTTTTTAAAATCGTATTTTACAAACTAATCTTTATATAGTAGTATACATTAAATTCAATTATCAATTTTTTTTATTCTTCAATTTCATCGTCGCATTAGACAAAAGTGGGTTTTATACAATGTTCGTTTCAACGAAAAAAGTATGTGATTTTTTTCTTTTGAAAAATCCCATAAAGTACTATGGAACAAAAGTAATTTCTTTTGGTATTTCTTGAAAATTATGTCAATTTAAAAGAAAATGATACGTGAATGTAAAGAAAAAATTGTCTCACAACACTTTACGACTATATTACAGAGAATGAAAAGAAGACGCGGAAACAAAACGTATATGACTTGTCCCTAGGAAACGAATTCAAAATGCAGAAGTTTTGGATATCTCTATTGCTTGAAAAATGGATTCCCAATACAACCCTTTGAATTTCATTGTAGAAATAAAACGGATCTCTGCTCTATATATTCTGCAGCAAAAGCCACTCGGAAATCGCCTCGCTCCCAAATAACGTGGTATTGCGTAATAATCGGAATATGCATAACCATTTGGGAGCGTCACCATAATCGGCGCAGTGTAAATGAAGCATTACACAAATGCATTGTGTTTCATTTTTAAAGCATTGGAGAATAGCGTAATTCTACTGATTATTGTACTGTTTGCGCCAATCCGATATTTTCATGCGTTTCGAATCCTAGAACTTAGCCGTTTACGTTTCTATTTATGTGTTTAAGTAGGAAGAGTGTTTTTTTTCTTCTGAAATAAAATAATAACCATACTTTAAAGTAATCACTACAATTCCTTATCAGGTTTTGATTTTTTAGAAGTCGTTGTTGTTGCGGACGATGATGTTGTTGTCGTTGCCTCTGTCGTGGTTTCATTCGCTCTATTTTCCTTTGCCAATTGCCAGCGTTTAAATTCCAGCATTTGCATGATACGCACACGCAAGTGGGACCTACGCTGCATCACAGCTGAGAGTTTGGAAAATTCTAGCGAATACATAAATACCACTGGTATACTAACGTCACTTATACCATCACCAGACATGGCAAACATGGGCTGAGTTTCGCCCGATGAACCGGGCACATTATCACAGACGATTAAGGCTAAAGCACCGGCTTTTTGTGCCAAACGGGCCTTACTTACAAACTGGCAATCACCTCGCTCGGCTACCAGAATTTTCCCCCGAACTATTTCGCTATTGACCAAAACATCTTCACATGCCCGTAAAGGATCTGCTAGCACAATTTCCCCTTCGACAAACTCATCTTCAGTTAGTTCAGGGCTGAAATGAGATGGTCCCGCCATGAGGGCAGTCCAATCATTTGATTTGTCATCGACAGTATAGGCAACAGCCTGCAAAAATAGAAGAAGGGAAAGAAACGTTAATAAATTCTATGATTTCAAATAATTACATTACAATGGTAAACAAAAACAATTTTGTTATAGTACCACAAAAACTCAAATTTATTTTGGTCATGAGGAATTTAAAAATGATTTCAGTTTTTCGGAGTCAGCCCTATTTTCTGGTATATTTCAAACATTTAAATAATGCCCGTTCCATTTATGTTTGAAATGAGATTTTAAAAATATAATTTTATCAACACTGTATCTTGCATCGGTCGTGTAAAGTGTGATGGAAAGATGATCCTCGTGTTTAAAAGCTTCAGCCACTTATGACGAGTAACGCAAGCCTATGAAAGAGAAAGAGATGACAGGCAAACCCAAGAAAAACTCAATTGGCACCAACTTTAATAGGTACTTGCATAAGCTGATGAAACACACTATGACACATTACTGCAGTTTTCTCACACATTTAGGAAAAATCAGCAGATGTACTTATTATTAAGTTGTTTGTTTCGATATCAACCTCCTCGGTAATACAATTATATCGGCCCAGAAATTATGAGGTGATTATGATTTAAAATCGGCCAATTCAATGATAAAACATTCTCGGCGAACAAAACTCTAGCTATGACAAATACTAGTTCTTCCTATCCTGCTGTAGGGCGTAGAATCCTGCATAATGACGCAATAGGAATAATGATAAATAGAGCTGTTTAAGAGAAAAATACTCCGTCATATGAATCATGGGCTGTATACAGCCGTCCATGTGGTCAACTGTGTAAAAATGCAAAATATATTAATTAGTAGGGTAATGTGTGAATGAATGAAACCGCTCCGTCGTGAACAGCTTTCGACAATCGATGGACGGTACAGAAAATCTCAATGGGATGAATCAGGCTTTCGAAATGATATCAAAAATATTAACCTTTTATGTTCGACTAATAATCGACTCAATTTAATCACCATTTGGCTACTATCTCCAAGGAGTAGATTTCAGCCCACGGCGGATCATTTGACAACCTTTAAATTTATATATTTACATTTTTTTCATATTCAGAGATAATGAAGATTCGCAGGTTAGGTTCTAAGAGAATCATTGACACATTGATACAAAATATACATGTTCAATTTTATCAAACGTTGTAGATATATTGGATGGTATTCATATAATATATTTATTGCGGCTTTATAAATTAAAATTTAATGCAAAAACGCTCTTCAAATCCGCAATAAATTATTGTGAATATTCTTAAATTTCTTTAAACAAACGGTAACAAAATCTTACTGAGCAAGGCTCTACTGGGAGCGTTGGTAGAATGTTCTAAACACCAAATTTAATCGCTGTTTTTTTAGTATTTTATTTATTAGCGATTTAAAATCCGCAAAAAGAGTATTGTCTATAAATCCAATTAAAAGAATCGGCAAGTCGGTCGAAATCATGGATTTGGCAGCTCTTTATTATTTGTACGATTGACACACATACATTGCTTCCTCAATATTATATTTTTAGTACCACCGGCAATTTCTGCCAGAAAGTTCCACAATTATATAAAATTTTCTGTGAATTGTGAAATTTTCTTGACATTGTAAAGATATGATAAAATCGAAACATATTAAGAGACCTCTTCAGACTAGATAAGGTCGAGAAAAACTGAAATTCACGCTAATATTTTCTTACATCAACTATCAAAAACTAGAGCAGAAATGTAGAAATAAATAACATTTTTGATTCAATTATAATGGAGTAATTTAATAGTTGGGTAGTAGAATAAATTGAATAATTAAACACTTGATCAATATTTACCTGTAATTGTGCTAGTTGATTCAATGACTGTAATTTTGTTAATTCCAGCATCTCCTGCATAAATTGCAGACCCATTTCACCATCTTCGGGAGACTTAGCCTACATGAGATGAAATTAACAAGAACAAAATTAATAAGATGCGTGGCATAAACTGTTAGTTTTAATACTAAATATGTATACCCAAATCGTAAACCTAAGCGAGACTAAACTAAAATAGAAAATAAACTCCCATTGACAATTAAAAAAACTCATAAAGAAATGATAACTCACATTATAAAAACTATGAAACAGTCGCACCTTTCCATCGCCTAAGGAAACCATTGTGATACCCATATCATAAACTGCCCGTAGATGGTCAGCATTACTCGCTTGAAAGTCCAATGCTCGTAACCGTTTTGTTGTAGGCGTGCGCGGGCAGGAGCCGGTAATGAAGTTACGTAGAGGCTTGCGTACTTTCTCAGGAAAAAGCTTGTTCGATGAGGGACAAGTTCGCATGAAATCTAACACATTATGTTCCTCAGATTGACGAAAATCTGTAAGAATTTTAAAATTGTAGAATTTGATCTCTGTAATGAGAGTCAAAACTTACTGTAAGTTGAGTTGCCCAATTGAGCTAACGATAAAGGCAATAAATGAGCTTCAGTTGTGAATACAAATTCATCAACGTTCAATATTAAATCTTGGGGCTCCGAGAACAACAGGTACAAATATTTAAAAGTTTCCGATAAAACAAATGAATCCATACGATCCTCATGTTTTCCAGTACGTACATCATTTACCGCTGCATACCCACAAGGGACCTTGGCGTACTGCTGCAGTGCCTTTAAGGCCTTTTTGCCCACTTGTAAATAATGGTGATCTCCTGTTGCTCTATACAAAAAGTAAGTGGATTCTATAAATTCTGGTCGTAAATGATGTTGGCCCCAGTGTATTTGAAAATCGATGGTGAATGCCTCTGGTATAAAATTATGCATTTGCATAACTTGATATAACATTTCATGAGTTTGCACCGCCGGTTTTAGATCTCCCGACAGTACTTGAAGGCCCGGCCAAAAAGCCAACAAAGCATCCATAAAATTTCGCGATTTCGCATGAGGACGATGCATTAGCACATCAAGTAGCATAGGTCCTTCACTTACGTACTTCATGACAGCATTGTAATGTCGATTGAAACGAGCAAGATACTTGTCATCGCCCAAAAGCACATAGGATTTAAAGAGATATTCATAGTAGGAATCAATGCCAGCGCCAACTCCTGAGTCACGGCGCACCCAATCCCCGGAATGTACGTTCAAGACTGTACCCATTAAATCGGACCCCCGATGGCGAAGTTTCCATAAGGCATCCATGGCAGCATGAGCGCGGGCTTCAAAAATTGGATCACCTAAGCAAAGAATAAATTGAAAAATTATTGAATACAAAATAAACCGGCACAGAAATCTAGCATCAACTAGTTTCATCAGGGCAACATTTTACGGTTTTTCATATTGGAAAACAAAAATTATGAATTTGTATTTACCAAACCTCAAGAAAAAAGAAACAAATCAATATTGTTTTTTTTATTGTGCAACACTTTAAAAATGTTGTCCCCACCCCTGTGCTTCAGAAAATAACATAAAATTGTGAATATGGACTACAGCGCCTCCTCGCCCCTTCCTGTAAAATTCGACAATTTTCGGAAATTCAATCTTTCGGTTTTACATTATTTGCACATTATTATGGTATCCAAAATTTGAGAAAATTGACCCAAAAACCAAAACCTTCTGGTACCTCCATATTTATGACTTTTATTCAAATGCACATGCAAATTTGGTATGCCAAGAAAATGGTAAAATTAGGTTCGAGAATGAAAATGGACTATATTTGTACGCCCCTTCTAGTAACCCGCAACGAAATTCAATCTTTTTGACCCCCATATCTCCATATTAATATCTTTCATTTAGTTGCCCTAAATTCAGCATAATTTAGAAGGCAATGAATGAAATTAAATGATTCCTTTTTTGTGCATCGTGAGCGGCCGCGGCACGATATTTAGTACACTCGACTATCGTGCATACGATCGTGTATTCGCGCTTCGATACAACTGTAGAAATAACGCATTTACGAATCATGATTAAAAATTTTTTTTAAAATTAGAATCTGAGAAAATTATATAGACAAAACATTATAAAAATTAACTGAAAAAATATCCTTATTCTTCTTCTTTTTGTTTGTATCTTAAAAATTCATGACTCCGATTTGATTTCATAATTCCGCATTCTACCGGATTCTTAGCACTGCGCATAATTGAACCCCTTTTGTTTGTTATTCTGTTGTTAAAAAGTTTACTGCATGATAATCACAGTCCTAATCATTATTATAGAACATATGTTTGCGTTTCTGCTCACCTGATAATCTAGATAATGCAGCAAATTCTAGTAATATTGTGCCAGCACATGCTGTACACGTTTCCCTTGATTTCTTCAGTTGTTCGTCCTTCATGCCATATCGCAAATTCACCCTGGCATGTGGTATTCCCGTTGTTGTATTAAATGCCGGCAATAAACGATATCCCAAGTCTCGTGCCATTTCCAAAAGTTCCCCTTTGTACCAGAGCATTACTTGGGCATTCTTTTGTATGTATTCTGCCAATATATGGGCAGACAGTAAACCACCCATCATACGGATATTTGTTTCGAACACCGAGACAATGATATCGCTATCAAATTGCACATCACGCATTACCAGCCTGACACCATGCTCGAATTCTGCAAAATCACCAAGTAGAACCAATGTATCCAGTGTGTCCACCAAGGTCATGGAAAAGCTATAAAATCATACAAAAGGAGACAAGATCGCTTTTAGTTGCACTCTTAGTTGTTACTTTCGTCTACAAAATCTAGTTTGCTATATTTCTGTAGTTTAATGATTTGGAAGGCAGCAAGCCCTTATCTTTTTTGTAACAAAATAAAAAACAACACCAAGATTGAAAGAAATGGTTTCGTTAGGAACATTTAGGTGATAAGATTTTGTTTATAACAAATATTATTCAATTTTTATAAATGAGTTTGTTCCATACGAAAACTATGTGATCATACAGTAAAAGATTAAGAACGAGAGACGTATGATAAATTCCCTAGAATCGGGGAGGTAGGTCTAATATCATTATGTCCAAAAACCCATTCAAGATTCTTTTAATATTAAATTAGTTGTAACAACTTTTTGGAATGTACATCTGTAGAGATGATGTAGGGATGTTTTTTGAAATTTGCAGTCGTTCAGCAGTTTATTTTTAAAATAAATTTACCAATCTTTTGGTAGTGACCAAGCGTTTAAATATGACTAATTAAAAGTCAGAAGAAATCAAAGCCGAATTAGATAATCTTCATAGCACATCTGCACAGGCGTCGAATTTAAACCTTTTGGTATATCAACTTACGACGCCTCGTTTTAGGCGTCCAATTGAGGACGCTTCTCTAGAAATCGATTAACTTTGCAATATTAAGATTACAGACACATCACATGGCATAGTGACTTCAAAATTGCACAAACTATCGGGCAAGAAAGACCTGCCAGCAGAATGGGTGCCGCTCTTGACCACCTTGTGACGACAAGGTTCAAGCATTAAAATGAAATATTAGTTCATCGAAATAATAGCTTTCTGTGTATTTTATTTAACTTTACTGAAAACGAAAAATGGATAACCAGTATACATAAAAACAATCAAGAATATAAATATAAATTTGACCAGAAAAGTGATGGCCAGCATTTTTGATGTAAACACGTTTTAATTGATATGGATTATCTTCCGTCGAAAGAAACTGTCAATGGCGACAACTATACAGGCGCATCAACAACATTTTTGGCGATGAAGAAAACGGTCTTCCATCAATACAAATTTCAGGGTCACAAAGGGTCACATCAATACAAAAAATATAAGCTTTTAATTATAAAAAATATTTCTTCTGGAATTCGAAGAACACTAGCAGATATTCTAAGTACATTTTTGCTTTATTTCATCAAAATAGGAGTCATTAAAATCTATTAAGAATCATGTGCAACAAACACATTTTTTTTTCACTATATAAGCAAAAATGCATATATAGGTATATATATTTTTTATGAAGCTAATTAATTGCAAAGAAATTGGAAATGTAAAGCTTCCCTGCGACATTGGTCTCTTCTTTTTATGATTTTGAAATAAATTTCACTTACTTCCCCAATATGTCATCCATATCACCTCTTGAAGGCGTAACACCCCGATATCTACCTTTACAAGATAAAGGCATTAGTTCATCCGCTGGATAGGCATTATCCATATAGGCATGGTAAGCATGGTAGAACATATCGCGAGCTTCCTCTCTGCAAAAAAGAAGAAACAATAAAGAACGAACATCAGAAATAGCACATGCAATTTAACGAGTGTATTAGTTACAACAAGCGTCGACCTAAGGGAAACAAAAAAAAAAGGTATAAAAAATAGCAAACATGAAAATATACATCTTTGATAAAATTTCGCAACGAACAATATATTTGTGTCTGTTAGCATAGTAATAAATAAGTGTATCGTAGACTGAGCTCTCATTTAATGCAGTCCCTATCTTTATTATTTAAATATTAACAAATACATTTCGGAAAGAATATGAAATATTTCACTTTGAAGAAACAACAAAAAGTTGGAAATATATTTTTTTCGTTTTGGGACACGTTAAAGTTGTATTCACTCTGTTAATTAAATAGAATTGCAACTATAATCTGAACGGATATATTTTCTCAATATAACAGTCGTTTATTGCCTAGTGAGAGATTTTTGGAATTTCGAATTTCATTGGAATCAGTAAAGGGAAAAGAGATAATATTTTTTACTAAATATTTAATAAAAGTAAATCATTTGGTAGATTTTGGAATTAGAGAGGAGAAGGTGCGAAATTTTTAAAATAATATATTAATTTTTTGTGATTTTTTAAACGTGCTGATTTTTTAATGATTTTTGGCACAAATACTATCCATGCTGAATAAAAATATCTATGTAATTTTCCATTGTGTGTACATCAACAACATATACCTGCGGTGGACCTACAAAGATAAAAAATATTTCGTTGCAAAGAGACTGAGAACCTCAAACACTTACTCCATTCGCAATTACGAATTTTGTGCAAAAAAAAAAAAAAAACGTTACGTTAACGTCTTACTAAAAGTTTCTTCTGCCCATCCACATGTTTATTATTGGAAAGATTTTAGTTTTAGTTACATCATAATTCATTCATTATTTTTATCTGAGAGATTAACTTGAAACTTTTAATATCAATAATTTCGATTGGAACTATAAGATGGATGTGACATCACCTCCCTTCTAAGCTCTAATATTTTTTGCCGAAAATGCAAAGAGATGTGAAGCCTAGTTGTCGAAATTATGGTTTGGTTGTTAGAAGCAATTCAAACCGAACTACTGCCTAAAAATTCCACAAACATTTGAACGATTTACTTTGAACGATTTAATCTTGTTTGAACCAGGGTCTCTTTCGGTTGGCATTGTTGTAGAGTCCGTTTTCATCTCCAGCGACAATGGGTTCCAATAAGGGTCATTTTGGTGGTGTTTAAGCAATAAATCGCAAGTGCTTATCCGCATTATTAAGTGCTTTTTGACAAGCCCAAGCCGTTGCAAATGGTTTTCGACGGTCATGTGCCACGCTTTCAGCTCGTCTGAAACTTTTCGAACAAAAATGTGTCGGACCGACTCGATAACGGCTATGATTTCACACTCACCAACGTCATTTGGTCGGCCGCTTCGGTGGTCATGTTTGAGCGCGAAATTTCCAGAGCGGAATTTAGTAAACCAATTTTTGCACCTACGTTCAGCATGGCGTTCCATATATGCCACAAATAACCCGATGTGTTTCTGAGGATTTTTTTTCGCTTTTTCTCAAACAAAAGTGCAAAATGTGTCGAAAATGCTCCTTTTGTGCCTCCATATTCACAATACAATTCAAAAGTAATCTGGCCCTTAAAAATATTGAGACATATCCGAAATAGAAACTTCAAACATCAGCTGCCTATAACGGTACAAAATACAACTTAATCGGCTGAACTACGCCATTTCAAAAATAGTGAAAACACCATACTTGTAAAAAAAAACCGAAATTATTTTATTATCAAACAGGCAAACCTAACAATTCAAAATTACTTGGTCACGCATGTTGAGTGATTATATCCGTTTTTTTACATTCTTAAGTAATTGATGAGACTGTCTCAGAATTGCAAGTTGCATTTTCAGAAATTAGTTTTGTTTTCATTATCTGAATTTATATTACTCTAGTTTGGATATTTATCATGTAATCAACGTAAATTATTAAAAAACTCCAACCTATACAACCCAAATGAGTTTGGAAATTGAGTTCAATGCATAAGAGAACAAAAAAAAACATTTAAATTTAAAAAGCCGACCTTAATTAACTCATATATTATGCGACATACAAAATTTCTAAAGGGCTATTGTCCATTTTAACATTTTAACAAAAAGTATGAAGTGTGGCAAGTGTTTTTTAATAACTTCGTATATTGATTCATGTGTGCGTGCAAGTAAAAAAATATATTTAAAATTATTTTTGATAAAAGGTTTGTCCGATATTCGTAACGAACGTAGCAATTCAATTTATAGTTTATCAATCCAAAAATATTGTGGAAATAGCATTTAAGAATTTTAAAAGAAAGAATTAGACATAAAAGTTGACACTTGTAATAGGTGTATCTCAAAACTATTTCAAGAAAATCAAGCCACAACTAAATTTGTCCGCAAAAAATTGTATAATTTACTTATAATGAAACCTCAGATTAAGTTCGAAATAGGCTAAAATAGGTCCAATGGCTGTCAAAGAACTTGGCATGAGATTTTTTTTTTTTTAAAAATTTTACAAAAATTATTTCCATTTATTCGTTAATTGAAAGCATCGTCACATAAAATGCAAGAACGCTTAAGCATATCTTCATTTTATTACTAAGATGTCATAAAATTAAAATTATAACAGTTATAAAAACATAAAGGTTTACTTAAATAAGGAACCGAACAGTACATAAACCAATAGTTATTTATGTAATTATGTCCTTTTGGTTTTGGTGTCGTGAACTTGTTTACTTGCGGACGACTTAATGCTTTTATCTTATAAATTATTACCTTAAACATACCTCACTTTGGAGTTCGCGGAATTCTTTAACTGTTAATGCAGCCAAAGCAAAAGCGATTTTGTTCCGACAATTGCATTACACTGGTATTGATTTAAATGTTTATTTGTAAAATTCCGGTATGAATTTCATTGACCGCCATGAGTGTTTGTTTGAAGTTTTTTTTTTTTTTAAATTGCGTACTTCTCTATTCTACAAAATCACGTATCTAGAAACATAATGAGATTAATATGAGTTGTTTACATTCCACGACGTGAACGTGCATCCATTTATGTCAAACGTTTTCCAGATTATTCGAAAGCAACTCCTTCAATATTGTAATCCGACAATATAGATACATAATGTTACTTTCTTATATATTTCTATATTGGGAGCTTAATGTGACTTTCATTTATTCATATCGATATTAATTTTTGCTTATATTTTCTCTAATTGAATGCAATACTAATATTTAATTTTTTATCTAATTAATAATTTTGATTTTTTTATTGTTAATTCTGATATTATTTATGTTTATATAACTCTCTTGTTCAGGCGTTTTATAAGCTTAAAATACGTTAAGCCATTTTAGTTGTATATTGTAATTTTATATTTAATTGGCCGTAAGGCTTCTAATTACAAGTTGCAAATAAATTAAATAAAAAAATAAATTATTTGTTTGTAAAAAAATTTGTAATCAAATTTCTCTTTCTATATTCTGAAATTTTGTGATGTATCGCAATTTTTGTCCATTTCAGATTCTATTCTATTTTAATATCCTATTCCTAACAAAAAAATTTAAATAATAATACTAGTTTTTTTTATAATTAATACCCCTTCTTCCATTTCTCCAACTAAATCATGTTTCCCTAATTCAGGAAATAGCATTTTCTTGAGCTAGTTTCGCCGTTTCTTAGTATTGTCTCAAACAATTTCTGAATTATATAAAGACGACTTGGAAACGTCCCAAATATAGAGACATTGATTATTCTGATTAAGCTCGCATTAGCTAACAGAAAATTCGACAACAAAATATAGTCTAAGTAGTACTGTTTTGACAATAATTGGGTTAAACAAATAAAAATGTAATATTTTATCAAACTTACCTTAAAGCTTCTCGTTCCTTGTGAGACATATTCTGTGTGGGAATGGAGTCACTACACACCAAAACCGTAAATAGGCCTACGGCTATCAGCAGTGAAAGTGTAAAATGTAAAGAATTCATATTTCCTACTTTCCTAAGTGAATGTAATGCTACCGAGGAGGAAGATCTTTTTGATATGTGTAATGAGAGCCTACCAATTGCAGATGGCGATGGTAGGTCCAAAAAGGCAGGAGTACTCTCAATATTTGGCATCTTGCTGTGTATGAGGGAAGGTGAGTCTTCCCCCCGTTTATGATATTAATTGCAGTTATTGTCACAAAGATCGTTTTTGATAACTATCGAAAACCAAAGTTAAAATGTATACTTTGAGGTGTTACTCGTTGCACGCTAGTTGTTGTTGGCTTGCGGCTAATTACACTGGCCTTCACTTTGAACGTGTTTTATTTTAGTTTTCTTGCTTTTGATATTTCCGTTAGCACTAGACTTAGCTTTGATTTTAATTAAGCATTATTGGCGTGATTTTGTTGTTGTTGTTATGATTATTATAGCTGTGCTTGTACACTTACTAAGTTTTATTGTTGTACTTTTAATTTTAAATTTATTCATTTTTCACATTTCTGTTAAACTATACACATGACACAAAAACACGCGCGCACACACACACGCACAATCGGATCATATTATTATTATTATATAGGAGAGAAGTATTAAATGTAAAGTTTTCTAAATAAGATCAAGGTAGTAAAGTGAAATAGTTAGCTTTATTATCTACAACAGGGGTGATAAAAATCGGCCCATTTTCCTGGCGCTTAGCGCACGTTTTTGTTCTTGACCTACTTTTGTGGTACTATGATCATCTTTTTCTTTTGTTATGTTTATTCACCAAACTTTTGCTGTTTAAAACATATTATAAGACAATGTATGACAATGCCAAACAAGTTACAGCTTAATAAAAAGAAAAAAAAACATGAATCTATTTTACGTCTTTATATTATAATGTATGCAAATGATCGTATCTGTTTTATGACCCAGTTACTTTCTATTTTGTTTGAGTTCTTTCGTGTTTCATCGATCTTCTAAGCAAACAAAAAATATACCATAAAATGCAACAAACGGAGGGGAGAAAAACTTTTAGTCACTTTTTTAAAAGTTGCCATATTTAAAATATTATCCATAGTTTTAAAAACTTCAGAATTGTTCGTTATAGACTTGTAATATCGACTTGTCATGTAAAAACCGTCATATTTGACTAATGTCAATGTTTTTTTTTCCAAATTAGGTACGAGAAAAATGGAGTATAAGGAACCTCATAGCTTCCGCATCACAGTGTAGGACGTATACTAGGTCTCACTTCTGGAAGTGGGTTACAATTCTGTTTTTTAATTTTTTTAGCAAGAGAAACTGATAAAAAATACACCAAAAATATCATTAATATTATTAAAACAATTGAATTTTTACAACGAAAATATACTTGTTGTTGGGAATGCATGCTCAAGCCTTATGCTAGGTACTACTTTATTTTCGGGCACAGAGGCATAGTTTCCGCGTGAAAAAGTACACGGCAATGCCAAGCCTCTTGTGCTGGTTTTCAATACTGAACAAATGTTTTCACGTCATAGTGTATTCTATATACACGAGTATTCATAAAATTATGTATTCTTATATTACAATTTCATTATTGATATAAAATATTAAAAGGTCTAAACAAATCTTATGAAATGAAAGGTGATCCAGTTACAAAATAAACGTTGGAAAATGTCTTACTCGAAAAAGCATAGTAGTACCAAATTTTGCCAACTTTTTTGTATGGATTTTTACCGCAATGGTGAGCACAGTGCCAGCCTTAGTGAAAAATGGTTACACACTTATTTTTGAAAGTATATTCCTATCTTCCTGGCAGCACAGGGTAGGCGGATATCTCTCTTCCTAAAAAATTGCAACTCAGTCAAACCTCGCTCCCTCTTTCCTATTGGGAACACAAAGAAGTCCTTGTTTCGATAGAAAGTTTCATCTTTCAAAATTATCCAGGAATCTACCCAATTGTTGGTTTCTTTACGCTTGGTGAATTCGGTGGTCGTTGAAGTATTTTGAACGAGCATTAGCATGCAATATAATAAATTCGTCACGCCTTGACTAGTAGTGAGCACGCTCTTTCTTCCGTGCTGCCTACTAATCTCCGCAATATTCCCATCTTTAAGTTATAGGGCATCCATTTTTCATCGCCAGAGAAAAAAAAAAACATTTTTTTGCTAAATATAGCAAGAAATATTTGAACATGTGCAAAATAAGCGTTCACATTGTTTAAGCGCCAGTTTATATGAAACTCTGTTTTCTTTTGAGTTCTATTTCCAAGAAGTCACTCCTAATGCAATTCCTAGTTACTCATTTTTGGCGCAAATCCTCCGTCAATAGACGTTCCAACTCAGAGTATTCGTATAATTTCTATCTTCTATTACATTGTACCTTGTCTTCGATGTCAAATATTAGCGATTTTGTATTATAATCATTTTTGTGTGCGAAAACAAGTTAAGTTTAAACTTAACTTTTCAAACCACTCATGCCAACTCCTCCCACCATATGCTTCAACAAGGCACCGACATTTTCACATATAAAAATGACTATAATACAAAATCGCTAATATTTCGCGTCTATAGTTTTGTCAATCCTGCAATACTACTCGTAAAGTTTTACATTCGACAGTTTAAACCATAGCTTACTGGTCATCTTTTGTAAAACGGCGGAGACTATCTGTACTCCCAATAATTTTTCCTATTCTAAATAACATATTGCCAATTACTCTCGATGCCCCAAAGTACGCCCATGCTTTTGTTCAGCTATTGTCCCAAGTTGTAATCGTACGACCAAACGTTCTTATTCCGAAAGGCTAATGGCATGTAAATATGAAAATAGAAGAAAATGAATGATCTAAACTGCCGGTTATATTTTATATTTCAATAACGGATGTTAACTGTTTGGAAGTTCCACCCTTTTACAGTCATTTTTTGGATAGGAAAATTTCCGAAGAAAGCAATGTTGTTTTTATTATATTGCAAACTTAATTGCACTAGAAGCTGTCAAATAACTTATTCATTAATGCATGACGAGGTAATGACGAAGCTAAGATTCATTAATGAAGAGTTGTTTTCACTTAATTATTCTTACAGTTATAGAGAGATGTCGTTAGGTGAAGGAACAGCAAAGCAAATCTGTAACACATTTCTGGGTAGGCTGTAACAAAATTGCTACTTTTTTTGTACACAGATTATTCAAAGATTCCATATATTTTATAATCACGATTCGCTGATTACAAATTTTTATAGGAAAGCAGAATTAAAGAGATGAGAGTTCGCAACAAAATGACAACTAATTCACATAAAAAATGTTGAATTACGTTCAAAACAGCCAATGATTTAAAAAGACATCAGCGATTATTGGATTCATTTCCGGCAATACTGATTCCGGTAAACATTTTAGAAACAATACTCGATTACAGTTACACAAACTTTTTTCGAGAATACATAGTTATCGGGGGTTTAGCCTCTTGTCGCAAGTAAAATTATGGCACTTATATATGACGGTTATTATCAAATGACGTCCGATTTCAATGTGAGTTTATAAACAAAATTTGGTGTAGATCGGTCCGTGTGTGTTAGTATTAGATAAGCAAAAAACGTACAATAACGAGTACTAGAAATCTCAATTTTTATGTGGATTCATTTCATTAAGAATGATGAACCATATAGATTTTTGAAATTTCAAGGAAGAAAAAACTTCAGTCTGTTATGTATTGAAAGACATTTTCAACAGTTTTTACACTAATTGCCGTTTTTGTGGCAATTCCCGCAGAAGAGTTATTAAACAGCATGTGTAGTGGAAAACTAAATAAACACGTCTTTATTGTTTCGAATTCAGGCAGAGAGTAATAATACTATAAAAACTTAATGTTATGCTGATAACAAAAATTTCCCAGGTAAAAATATCGGAGATGTAAAAGTTCTGGAAATTTAAACTAAAATAGAAATTCAGCAATGAGCTGTGAAGGCTGTGAAGGTTTTTTCATCTACCTAGTAACATAACATAGTGGACGGCCGTTGACCGTGGTGGTTGGCAGAATGACTATCGCACACACTAGCATTCTTGAATGGAAGTCTTTTCAAATACGCGTTCGTACTAACTAATCTGTATATCCCGTTTAGTGGCCCCAAAAATATAATGCTCGTAAGCTCCAAGGATGTGTTGCAAAGAATTTCCTAAGGTCGGTGTTCAGAAAAATAACATACATATACAAAATTTTTTTTTTGTCAGATGTTGGATAAACTGATGTCTTTATTTGCTTAAGAGATTAAGCCCAAAGTAACTTTCGTTAAATTAATCAGTTTATATGAAACATTCTAGAAGGTGCGGATCGATATAGAGCTCCCGTCTAAGATCTGACAATACCATGATATCAGGTCAAAAGATATTTGTTGTCTTAAACACTTCCTTTGTATTTAGTCACATATGTATGTATAGGTATATTACTTGCAATAGTCACTTTTTTCAACCAAAACATCTTTGACGGCATTCTCTTCCTTTTTTTTCTCTATAGCAATTCTTAAAATGTAATTTACATTTTCCAATACTTTTAGTCATCACCAAACGCATGTTGTCAGACGGTGTTGAAAATTTTTGTTTGCCATGTTTAAGGAAAGCAAACACCTGTTAATATAACAAAGAATGAATACAGTTGCAGTCTAAAAATACGAATTTATATCGTTGTTTACTTCATACACAGCTGACGGAAGCGTATTCCGGATTATAATTCAATACAGTAAATATGTATATGGTACATTATAGGCATTTTGCTCATTACGCGAATTGGCCACCATCACAAATTCCCGATAACAAGTGACCTTAACAGTTGCAACAGAAGATTTTCAATTGGCTCAGAAGGAGATAAAGATCAATAGGTATATGCCCTTGGGTGGGTATTCCGATATGCAGGAAAGGTAGGTTATATTACATGTTCTTGGCCTGGAAGAACGTAGCTCAGAAAATTTAAATTTGGGGTCATATTTCTATTTTAGTTTGCTCAGTTCTTTACTTTTTTGTGCTTTATTGATCGGACAAATTTTTTCAAAAACATTTTTTTAATTCCACTTTTTTTATATCGTCGCTTTGTTAGCTTCTATTCTTTGGATCAGAATCTCTGGTTTTTTAGCTTTCTCGCTCACCAAAATGTTTCAATTAAATTTTTAATTGCTCGCTTTAAGAAATAATGAGGCAGCAACCGTTTAGACCAATATTATATCTACAACACTTCCAGACTTTACTGTGAAATTTTGTTTTCAATTAAATTGTGAGCAGCCTTTATTACATACCACCTATCTTATATTTCCAGATTATGTACCAATTAACTTCTAACTTCAGAATTAGTCTTTTTTCATACTTTTTTAATCCTTAATAATCATTCCTTTTTTAAAATCAAATAATGTTTATAAATTTTATATTTGTTTTTTTATTTTTTTTTAATCTTTTGGATGAATTGTTGCATATTGTAATTTACTTATGATTGGCCGGAAGGCTTTAAATTACAAGCCAAAAATAAATAAATATCCGCATTTGACCGGATGTATGATCTACATCTGTTGCCAGCCATAGGTTCTATATAAATTTTCTATCGGAATTCTCGATGTTGATAAATAATTTCGACCAGAGCTCCAACGTTGTACCTTCAGTTTCCCAACTGAACATTTATTGAGCTATCAGAAGCCACGTAATAATGTTATTCATTGCATTAGTTTTTGCAACGGTGCTCCACTGGCACAATTCTCCTTCACGAGAATTGACATGACAAAAGCACCATTGTAAGAGCCAATATGTACTCTTTGTTGCAGCACAGTTTCACTAATTTATCATCTCTGGCAAATAATTATTATGTTTGTTAATCCAAAACTGCAACTCCTCACAAAAAAAAAAATAATTGTAGCTTTCTTTAGAAACACTATTTTAAAATTTCTTTATCATATCCGGACGATTTTATCATTAACACCGATTCTGTTGCAGCACACATAAAAGCATATGTTTATTGTCATCACATTCGCTTTATCTTTATTTCACTGTTGATTTCTGTCATAAATGTGTAAATTTTCTACTGGCTGAAAGGGTCATCGCTGTCCCCCTATCGAACTATGCAAATTATATTCATCCAAACTTCTTTTGATTCGCGATAATGAGCATTTCTAAAGCACTTTTTGCTGCTTAAGCGCTTGGGAATTACTACACTAAGAATGTTCACGGAATTTTTGGAAATTATTAAGGATTTTTTACATCTTTCACGACTTTTGCACAGCAATACGACCCCGTTTTCTATATTTTCGAATGACAACTCAACTAGTTCTTTGATTCTGTTCCACTGCTGTTCGAAATGGTCACAGGGAGGAAGAGAAACGTCAGTAATGATATTGAAAGCAATTTCAGGGCTGTATTATTAAAGTACTGTATTCAAAATACTGGGAATCACTAAGGTTGCCAAGTGTAGACATCAAATAATACATCATGTCCTATCCGTGATGTACTAGGTTCGGTTGCAACTAAGTTTGCAGAAAACTTTTGGTTTAACAGAGAAATAATTATCGTCAACGAAACGTAGTTACTTCTAACGTAACGACATATGTATCTAATTCCAAAGCATTTGAAAATAGCTGTCGAGGCAAAAGTCATGAATTAGTTGTTGGAAACATTTTTTGACAATTCATAGCATCTAATATATTGAGTACCCAAAAATATCAATACTATTTTTCGTCAATGACCTTTTTTAAAAACTTCTGTACTTTTATTCAAAGGATATTAAAACTTTAACAGATAAAAAACATTGCAATAAATTTATTTTTTTAGTGCGTTTACTTTTTCATATACAGCAGAGAATTTTAATAGAATAATAAAAAGTATATGATATCTACAAATTTTTACAAATAAGGAAAACAATTTTAACGACATTTAAATGATTTCGGAAATATAAATTGAAATTGAATTTCTGAAATCTAATTTAATTAATTCAAAATATAACTAAAAAAATCTAAAATAAATATGCAGATTTTTTGAAAAGAGGCATATGGTTAAAAGCAGGATGCAATTTTAACGACATTTGAATGATTTCGAAAATATATACATTGAAATCATTTAGAATTTCTGAAATCTAATTTAATTAATTCAAAATATAACTAAAAAATCTAAAATAAATATGCAGATTTTTTGAAATGAGGCATATGGTTAAAATCAGGAGACGTTTTTTTTAATCTACTCTAGTTAGTAGTATGTCAAAATCTAACATAGTTTTTACCGTTGATTAAAATTTAATTGAATATTAAAACTGAGTGGCTGGTGACTCACAACTATACGTTTATATACCTGGAAGTCACTATTAGGTCTAAAAACAACGTACCCGAGTTTCAAAAAATTATAGTCATAAAATCGAACATGCATAACAAGTAGGAATCCGCAAACTTCCGTATTGGTGCCACAATAGTACTAACTTCATGTGCCAATCTTCTACATGCTCTATAAAAGTTCAACAGCTCAAATCATTGACGTAGCAATAAACCTTTTCTGGTGGGGCCGAATTCATTCACTGTACCTAATCTGAAAACCCCGGGGGTGCTAAAAAAGTTGTGGGGCTAAGCCCCTCCTACTTTAATATCCAAGATTTCGCTATGCAAATCGTTTGACAACAAAATAATGGCAATACTGTCTGTTGTCATTTCTAGGTAGCAGATTGACAGCTGAGTTTTGTTTACCTTTTAAAAGCGCTTTATTCAAAAAATCAAAATACAAAGATGGTAAGTTATTGATCAAGGACGAAGTCCATTTTTTTAAGATAATTTATTTAAAACACCGTTTTCAGCGTCGGAGTTTAGCCCCCAGCCAAAAACAAACGCTAACAAATGGAAGCAAGCATAATTTTACCACTCCGTTTATAAACAAGCGCAAAAGAACATGTGATCAACAAAAGATACAAATTCAAAGATTTCCCGAACTTTCGCCCAGTCAATCCCGTCTATTGTCCTTGGACCAGAGTGATTATGAGTTGGCTATTGCAAAGGTATTGTCACAGCCTTTTAAAGTGCCTATCGCTAATTATGTGCCCGAGTACAATAGTGGTAACCGCAGCTTAGGCCTAAGACGGTCTGTTGTGAGGAAAGCTTTGCACGATCCTTTTGCCTGTAATGCTTTAGTGCTCTATACACCACCTGCTTACACGGAACACGAGCGCTTAACCATGGATCCCTCGAAAATCTTGGTTCATGTAGTCGTCGACCCTATACTGAGCAATATCTTAAGACCCCATCAGCGAGAGGGGGTTCGATTTATGTACGAATGTGTTGAAGGCAAAAAAGGAACATTCCATGGTTGCATAATGGCTGATGAAATGGGTTTGGGCAAGACGCTTCAGTGTGTTACTTTGGCGTGGACCTTACTTAGACAAAGCCCGGATTGCAAACCCGCCATATCTAAGGTGATTATAGTTTGTCCTTCGTCGTTGGTTAAAAACTGGGAGAAGGAATTTCAAAAGTGGCTACAAGGGCGTCTACATTGCCTGCCTATGGAGGGTGGGTCAAAAGAGGATAATATACGCTCATTGCAACAATTTGCCTACAACACAAGTCAACGTTGTGGAACTCCAGTATTAGTCATAAGTTACGAAACTTTTCGAATATATGCCGACATACTGTGTCGTAATGAGATTGGCATGGTTATCTGTGACGAGGGACATCGGTTAAAGAACAGTGATAATCTTACGTATCAAGCATTAATGGGTTTAAAAACTAAAAGACGGGTTTTGCTTTCCGGTACGCCTATACAGAATGATCTCACCGAGTATTTCAGTTTGGTAAACTTTGTCAATCCAGAAATGCTCGGTACCGCTAATGAATTTAAGCGCAATTACGAACATGCTATTTTACGTGGACAAAATGCAGATTCCAGTGACAAGGAGCGACAAAGAGCTGTGGAGAAGACGCAAGAACTGATTGGCGTCGTTAATCAATGCATTATTAGACGTACCAATCAGATATTGACGAAATATTTGCCGGTCAAATTTGAAATGGTTATATGTGCAAAAATGACGCCAGTACAATTGGCTTTGTATACAAATTTTTTGAAATCGGATAAAGTTCGGAGGAATTTACAAGGTAAGAAAGAGGTGTATGTGCACTTTACTTGGGAATTATAAAGGTATACAAGATTTTGATCAAACGTGTGAAATTGGAATCAATAAATTTGGGAGGAATGGAAGAATCATGCACCATGATCTGTAAATAATGGTAACAGCAAAACAGTTTTGCAGGACTTCAGATTAACTTACCGTAGAATGAGTTCCATCGTTTTTACACTAAACGTTTTTCGTTTTCGTTTACATATCGGAATTGCACTCTGCAGGGAATGCTGCAAATATTGTACGAAAATGGAGGACAGTATTGTGTAAGGATTCTAGGTAGCCTAAAATAGAAATTTTGGACCAGGTCTGCGAAGTTCTGCTATAATTAACTAAATCGGCAATTCCATATTTTTCAAGTCAGATCCCAACTGCGATTACAATGAAAAAAAAAACGATGTGCTCTTGTCACTTATTTTTGCTTGCTCAGTAATACATTTTCTTCAATAAAATTTATTGTGTATGGTAGATTAATATTTTCTCTGGTATTAAAAAATTATGATTTTTCTTCTGGTTTTAAGCTTTACATTTATATTTATGCTTACTGTACAAATTACAATTTATAAGCCTAAATGTCAAATTAAAGTTGGGATCTCCGATATTTTTTATTTATTTTATCTTTCATTTATTTCCGATATTTCGAATAATTTTTTTCTTTTGTAACCTTTTTGCGAAATTGGAGCTAAGCTAAGAAAAAAAGAAATCAATTTCTACTCCGATTCCGTTTAAATTTGCTGAGCTTTGGCTTAAACTCCGATTCCATTTTGCGAGTACTCAAAATAATGCTTTAAAACGCATCTAACCATGCACTGTTTGTACCTTTCCTGCATTAGAACAGAAAATAAAGTGGAACAGTCAATAAAGTTTAAAATAGTTTGCAATTGATTGTATTTAATAATAATAAATAATAGTTTTGTCTGATACTACGTTTAATGTGTAAACTGCGGAATATTGCGTATTCATAGTTCAACGAATTAAATACAGGAACTTCGCTCAAAATTGATTATAATAAATACAATTTTCTCAATCAAGGCAAATTAAAGTTTCAATTATAATTACCATATAATAAATATTTCCCATAGAGTGTTAATATCATTCACTGGATCTTAACGTCGTTTCACACCCAGGAATGGTGTTTATTACTGCACGAGCATCAGTAAACATCGATTTCGTCGATGCTTGATGTCTTTGAATGTTATCCAGAATATGCATATGCTATGCTACTGCTTGCTGCATTCATCTTTGTGAACCCATTCAACAGACTTAATTACATTTTTCACTTTTTTTCACAGACTGTAACGATAAAACTCCTCTGACTGCCTTAGCCGACATAACCAATTTGAAGAAGTTATGCAGTCATCCAGATTTGATATATGACAAAATATTAGCCCGTGAAAATGGATTTGAAAATTCGCACAGCATTTTGCCAGGCAACTATAATACAAAGTAAGTTTTTAAATCTGTAAAACAAGTAAATTAGAATCAATTTAATTTAGTATTTTCTACCAATTTTAGAGAATTTAACCCTGAACTAAGTGGCAAATTCATGTTGTTAGACTTTATGTTGGCTACTATTAGGGCCAGCACGGATGACAAAGTTGTATTAATTTCAAATTATACCCAAACTTTGGATTTGTTTGAACAGTTAGCTAGAAAAAGGTAATAGGTCTTAAATTTTGTAACAGAATCTGGACTGTTTGCAAAATTAACTTCTATATTTAACTTCAATTTAGAAAATATCCCTTTGTTCGTCTAGATGGTACAATGACCATTAAGAAACGCAGTAAAGTTGTGGATCGCTTTAATGACCCAACAGTTGATTGTTTTCTGTTTATGCTAAGCTCTAAGGCTGGCGGTTGTGGTTTAAATTTAATTGGCGCCAATCGTTTATTTATGTTTGATCCAGATTGGAATCCGGCCAATGATGAACAGGCTATGGCACGTGTTTGGAGAGATGGCCAAAAGAAAGCTTGCTTCATTTACAGATTGGTTGCGGTATGTTAGGGGACTTGTGCGATTGTGTGGGTTATTAACGTAATTTTGTCATCTTTGCAACATTTCAGACTGGTTCGATTGAGGAGAAAATCCTTCAAAGGCAAACCCACAAAAAATCTCTATCTAGCACTATAATTGATAACAATGAAAGCGAAGAGAAACACTTTACAAGAGATGATTTAAAGGACCTTTTCCGTTTTGAGGCTGATACTTTATCGGATACACATGATAAGTGAGTAGTACTACAAATATCTCGATTGATACAAATTATTTTGTATTTTTGTTGTCCCTTTATTTTCCATCAGGCTTAAGTGCAAGCGTTGCGTTCATAATATTCAAACTCAAGTGCCTCCAGAAGATTCCGACTGCACCTCACACTTATCGCAGTGGTATCATTGTTCGAATAATAAAGGTCTACCAGATAGCATCTTAGCTCAAGCTTGGCAAATCAGTAAGTGCATATCATTTGTATTTCATCATCGTTCTCAGGGCGAGGTGAAAAAGCAAACTTCTCCTACTGAAAATCAACTTGCCGAAGAAAGAGAAAATATTTTACTTGGCAATAATAAGAAATATAAAAAGGCATCATCAGATGAGGAAGATTACGAAGAACCAGACGATAGCAAAGACAGCGATTTTGAGTAATAAAAATCAACTAAATTCCTTTTTTACATTTCCTGTACAAAAGAAAAAAAAAAGAAATATAGACAGGAAGTTAATTTATTTGATGTATGTATAAATTGAAAACAAAAAGATTCTGTGTCAATTAATTTATGGCAGTTGATAACAGCAATTTTTACTTGAAAATGAGAATTTGAAGTTACTGTAAATCAAATAAATGCTCCCGTATACCATAACTTTCTACAGCCAAACTGATCAACATTTATCACATTGCATGTGGCTACAATAGATTTGACAGTCCCACAAATTGATACCTTCGTATAATGAAACTTTTTTCTTATGCTTCTGTTATATTATTCCACTGGGTTTTGTTTCTATAAAAAAATAATGAAAGTAAAACATGCAAATTATATTGAAATCCTTAACGTTATTTACGTTATTTAATTGCTTTTATTTAATTGATTTAATACTCTCTTTAAAAAACTCCTTGATTAACAATTTTGTTTGATTCGTTTAAAAACGAATTTAAATATATACATAGATTTAAAGCTGTTTAGTACTGAATAGAGTTATAAATTTCTTTTTAATTTCCACAGCCTCTCTCTATAATTGTAGTTTTTGAAGTTGATATATATTTTACAAAGAAAATTTGGTTTAATTGCTTTTTTATGAATTAATAACAAACTATTTTTGGCAGTTTAAACAAATGAAGCAAGTATATATATAGTTTAGTTAGCATAGGGCATGTGATAGTTTTTTTTTAGGAAGTAAAGAGTTCAGAGTATAACTGATTACGTCAATTAATTGTATCTGTAGTATGAATTGAGGCCGTTTTGTCTTGTCTATATTTAAAAATATTTGGTTTCATTTTTCAATATAAAAAAATTATAATCTAAAAATAAGAACAATAAAGGTTTCTAAAGTGTATGTATGGTAAAATTAAACTAAAAACACTTTTTTTTTTTAAAAAAACAAAGGAAAATGCGATAACAGTTCTTGACGATATTTAAAAGAATGGATGGAAAGTGAAGAAGACAAATTTTAAAACAAATACATGTTTTCTTAAATTAATAAGAAGTCTAAGGTCTTTAAACATCCTGTATTTCATTCCATACGTTGCTTTTTTCGGGTGGTTTCTCCAATGGCGGTACTATGTTTTGACACTCATTAAGAAAAGTTTTAAGACCTTGATAATAACTGAAGTAAAGGATAAAAATATAGTACAATGTATATAAAAAATGGCCTTAAAGATAGTGAAAGAAAAATAAATACACTTACCCATCCACTATCCAGGTGTCATTGTGGGAGCCACCGACAAATTCCAATATACGCTTGCGATCACTGCCACATGCCGCGTATAACGCACGCATCATACGTGGTGGCACTAAGTTATCTGCTAAGCCGGATACAAATAAAAATGGCACTGAGCATTTGGAAATTTTCGAAATTGAGTGAAACTGGAAATGTTAAAAAAAAAAAAATTATGTACATATCTATTTTTTGCTAATATGTACATATATAATTTATTTATGAGCGGGATCATGCTGGAAGGTCAAGTCACGTTACTCTTAATATCTTTAGAACTATCAAGTTTTGGGCAGAAGCGCAGCCGTCAATGTGTCCGCAAGTGTCCCTTTGCAGAAATTTGTAGTAATACAAATCTTAGGCCACATAAATTATATATTCATTATTCTTAAAAATCTATGTTAATTTAATCATATCCATCAGTCCGCGTTTGTTTAAGACACAATAAAGGTCGAATCGGATTAACTAAGAAGCCACATTTTGCGTAGGGACACCTCAAAGGAAAAAACTTTCCAATGCAAGGACTGAAATCCGCTTTGAAATAATAGACATTTGCATTGTCTTTCACTAATTTTGTAATTTATTCTTTATTAAAAAAGCCATACCAATTCATTTATATTTTAAAGATCTGCTCTAATTTTTCACTTATCGAAAAATACTAAAGAATACGAATTTTTACCTGAAAAGAAGTAAAGTCGTTCGTTACTTAAAAGCGTTATGAGGTAGAAATTGACAAATGAGGAAAGAAACCATCACAGGGGCTTAGTTGTTGAAAAATATTTCAGTGGATAACTCATTCTAGATCATATCAATCAACCCTTACGTGACATTGTAGACTGCAAATCACGGTATATAAGCTCAACTAGGGGACTCGGGGGGACTCAATTCGTATGAAACGTACATTTTGCGAAGTTAAAAAAATATGATTAAGAATCTCCTGAACAAATAATAAAACCAAACAATAATTAAAAAATAAGTCGAAATTACAAACAATTTGGAGACAATGGGTAAAAGTTCAACATCAAATAAAAAAAAGTTCAAACTGAAGAATATAACATTTAGAGGAATCATATAAGTCACGAATCGTTTAAACAACCCAAATTTCATTTTTAAATGTTGACAATATATCTGCCAAAGTAACAAAGTGTAAATCCACTATGAAAGGAGAAATTTTGCTTTAAGGTATTAGCTCTTTCACGGCTTTTTGCCATCAATTGTGCCGTTTAACAATGCCCATGCCCATTCATTTCATTTCCTTGCCTATTTGGACTTTTGTACTATTTCACAAATGAATGTTTATGTTTTATTTAATTTCTATAACATATGCCTTCGCCCGTTAATACATATTGCGCACAATTACAATTAATTCATTACTCACTTTGTTTTTATAAAATATGTGTGGTATAAACCTGACCGATGGATGCACCAACTCTACCGCCATCTCAGGTATGCTTGAAAATGTATTCTCCACAATGGCACACATTATCTTCTGGCCATATAGGGTATCGGCGGCCACATCGATTGCCACCGCTCCTCCTAGCGAACGACCAAATACCACAATCTGTGTATGGTCCAAATCGTGCCGAGTATAAAGATAATCAATTGCGGCTCTCGCATCTGTGACCAAGCCTTTTTCGCTAGGCGCCCCCGTCGAAAGGCCATAGCCGCGATATTCTACCATTAGTATATTACATTGCAGATGATAGAAAATGCCCCAAACATTTTGCATACGATGACCCATATTTCCAGCGTTACCATGAAAATACACAAAGGTGGGAACGTTTTTGGAACGTTCCTCGGGTTGACTAACCCAGAAGGCATGCAGGGTAATTTTGTCGGGCGTACGTATACTCACTGTCTCATGAGGTAGATTGTGCATGGTGGGAATGGGTATATAAATACGTGAATTTGCGGGCAGATCTGGGTGATACAGTAGAACGTCTTGCGCATAATAAAAGATACCTTGAACGAAATAGAGAATAAGTTAAATTGTATGTCATATCAGCTCATCTGTTCATTGGCGAGATTAGTTGACAGTCTTGCAATAAGCTTAAACTTAAACTTACCTAATAGCACAGAACCTACTAAGGCCATGGTTAAGTAACCACCGTAGAAATAATAGAAGACAAAACATAAGAGAAACGATGCCACCGTTAATGCCCAAACGCTGCGGGATTGCGGCAGCTTGACCATGGCTATTTCCTTATTTAGAGACATTTTTATTCTCAGTAATTTAACCAATATTCTATGCAATATTTTCGATGTTAAAGCATTTAAGCATTTGTGCTTAATAATCAATATCATTTGGTAAGGAAAACATTCTGCTGCGAAGATCCTGCCACTAATTTATACTTCCATAGCATAGATTTAAGGGTTACAATCCGTACTTCAGCATAGAAAATGTATTCTTATGTTAAACACGAAAAATGCATGTGTTTTAAAACCCAGTTTTAACGTGCAGTTCACGCTATTTTTTTATTTTTTTCCAACTTCCTCTTTGTAATGTTTGATTTAATTAGCATTTGTGGCCAAATAACTTATTTTTATTTACAATTTTTTTCTTCGAGGCGCAGCTGTTTTTGGACGTTGCCAGCATAATAAACAACGCTGAGAAAAATGTAAGAACAGCAGTGCCTTACTGGATAGCTATGCTACAGTGTAATTGAAGTGCGTGCAGGAAGAAGGAATTAATTTATTTCCGATTAATTATAGATCAGTGATCAGTATTAAAGCAACTATGCAGTTTAAACAAAAGCTTCATTTCCCATGAAGAATGTATATATATGATTTCATTGCATTTAATGTGCGAAATGTTCTGGAAAACAACCGGTAATCTCATATGTATCAACAGATAATTGAAACTCGTTACGAAATTTTAAAGAATGGTAAGAACCTTAAACGTAAATTTTGTCCTATAAAAAAATTTTGCTTCCTCAAATCAAGTTTTCCAACACAAATGTATTAGATTTGTATTAAGTGAACTACAGTAGCCTATTTTACATTATAAGCTCATTATCGACACTTGGTTTTTCTTTTTTATTTGCTTTATAACTGTCTTTGGTTGGGGAACTATAATATAAACTTTGCTGTTAACATTTGAATTTATATCGTTTTTAACTTTATTTTATTATCATTATAATTTTTTTTTTTGTTTTTTTTTTGATATTTGATATTGTGTTATATAATTGGCTTTTTTGGTTTTCCTGCATCACGGCGTATGAATAAATGAAATGAAGTGAAATGAAAATACATGTAATCCGAGCATTCAGAATTCCGCTTGCACACATTTTCCATGCCCCTTCCTGGCGATATTGACCTCAAACGGAATACGGAAAAAGATAATTTAACATTTGAGGCCAGTACAGGGTTGTTTGAAGTAACCGTTAGAGACTTTGTCTGTTTCCTCAAAGCAGTTAATGTTCTGATGATTATTTCGTACAGCATTGTTGTGATTTGGTGCATAACATATCAAATCTGATTGAAAAAATACAGTAGATTAACAAGAGACGATCTGAAAGTCTCAGCAAAATGAAAAAAAAAACACATTAACTGTTTTCTGTTTTGTTTACCAAAAAAAAAAAAAAAACAAATAGAAAAAAGCGTTACCGAAAAGAAGTTCTGGCCTTCAGTTTTCATTCTGGTCTACAATAAAGTTTTTCCGTGTGGGAAGATGGCCAAACGGATATTTTTTCTCCACTCGAATTACATACAAATTCTGCGGGCTGAATTCCGTATGCGTAAATTTGCCGCCATCATTTAACATTTGAGTCTGATACAGGATTGTTCGAAATAAAGATTGGAGATTGTATTCTGCTGCCCGATAAGGAATTAACGTTCTGATATTTATTTGAAAGAAGAATGTTGACAGGTGTTGAATTATAGATCAAACTGTACTATTTTTGGGACTTCTTAAAAAGGTGGCAGTTTTTTCCTCTAAATACTATTACATGTCTTAAACGAAATTTTCATGCATTTCTTCAGGCCTAAAGTTAATTTTCCGTATAAACTTTTGTACAGTATTAACAACAAATTTAATGTACTTTATTAGCTTCCAACATTGTATTTAAATTATACGTAATAAACTTCAACACGATTCACCAAGAAGTGGCATATAACGTGAACAAAAAATGGAGTCAGATTAACTCAATTTTAAGGCAATTTGAATTAAAAGCGTTTCGTATCACCCTACTTCAGCAAAAATTATACATGCTATTATAGTTTATCAAATTCATAGAATTACTTTTAAATTTACAAAATTTCCATAACATAAATCTGGCAGTAATAAGAGATATTCGCATTTCTTTTGCTCACTTCACATCTGGCAACTGCGACTGACATTCATAATTATCTATACAAAATGGCTGCATAGGTGAAAATCAAGCAGATATAAACTTATTAAAAACGATACAAAAATTAAACAAACAATACCAAAAGTGCAAAAACTGGACAATTGAACAACAAGTAACAACTGCCATATGGAATTTTTTGGAAATACGTGAGAATTTATACCAGAATATTTGTTAGCAAGTCAAACGCCAAACGAGCAAAGCGTGTGTGTGTGCCAAACGCGAGAAGAAAAGAAGAGAATACCATATATGAGCGTGCAATGTTCGAAAAAGTCTCACCAATGAAGCGCTGGTGACCCCCAAATCGAATGAGTATTTATCAGGCTGGCAACGCTGCGAGTGGCACGGTTCTCAATTACGAAAAACAAAATGGCGATTTTCGACAAATGACTTGTGAATGGAAGACGAAGTCGACGTGAAAATTTTCTGTGCTGCGTTGGAGAAAAAAATTTTCAATACTTACAAAAATTTTTTTGAAAACCAAGTGATTTTGTTTTGCCGAAAAATATTGAATTAAGTTTGCAATTAAAGAAAAGTGAATAATTAATGTCTGCTATAAGAATAAAGCATATGAGGAGCAAAATATATCATGAGCCAGGTAAGTGTTCTATAGAAATCGAGATGTACCCAGAAATTTTGATATTTTGGCGCTTAAAAATGTAAATATTTTGAAAATTTTTGTAAAATTCAATAAAGTGGAATGTAATTTACAATTTACCATGGTTCTTTCGAGTTCCCTTTGCTGGGCGTGGCTGCAATTTGACTTGAAAAAGAAGAGTTTCTGTTGAGACACCTTGTGGGGAAATCACATTACAGCAAGGTGATATAAGAAGCAATTTTGGAAATTTGCTAAAATTTTAATGAAAACGCAATTGTTTCACAATTTTCTCGACGGATTTGGAATCTAGACGAATCTAGGTCGTTGGAAATGTAAAAATTTTGAAAATCCATTAGGGACCCATTTTAGTAATTTTAACTTAAAATGTTGTATTTTGATTTGTTTTCAGTCAAATCTGTGAGAAATTGCCGAAAAATGAAGGTCCTTTTTGTTTAAAATGTATATTTTTCAAAAAAATCCATCGATTACGTAATCACTTTTTGTATGGAGAAATTTGCAAATGTGGTCTTTAGCGGATTTTTAAAGAATTTCTTAGCTTTTTGAGCATTTTTGTGGATATCTTTAGAATATTTCTTACGTTTCCGGAAACATTTTCAACTTTTCCTTTAGAATTTTTTCAATTTTAGTATTTTCGACGATTTAGTTGGAGTTCCATGAGATATATTGGATAAAATCTGACCTAATCCTGTCCAGAATCCACTTGTTTGCCATTTTTCCGCAAAAAATGCCTGTGTTTGTCATTATTTGTGCAAGGTTTGTGCATATTTCTCGCTTATTCTCGGAACATCCATGGATTTTTGTGGTGTCTATCGTTGTAGAGTCCTAAATATTGCCAGTTGCTGTTGTTACACGCAATATCCTGGCATTTCTAGAGAGGATCTGTTTGAATATGCCAGCTAATATGGCCATTAGTAGCTGTATATGCAGTGATCCTGCTTCTACGGACAATATTTATTGCTTGCAGGAGAAAATGTATTGTTTGTAGACAGTTCCATGGAAATTACTCCAAAATTTCCCAAAGAAGCTTCGCCAAGGCAGGATCCTCGATAGTTTCCCAAAATGCTAACCAAAGAATGTCATATTTTCTTTCGTGAATATGGGAGCGTACAAAGTTACAATGGTTTTAGAATTTTTGTTAGGTTGAAACGGTTAGAAAAGGTTTATAATGCCGAATTGGACATATATTTTGTGGTTTCTGCAGATGATTATGTTGTTGACCGCAGCTGATAAAGGCATCAATCAATAATCCCATGTGAGAAACATTCAGGTTTAAGGCGAACAAAAGTTACCATGACTTTGAACTTTTTGCTAGGTTTACAGAGTTAGGTCTATAACGTTGGACTAGCCATATGTTGTGAGGTTTCTGGAGAGGATTATGTTATTTACAGCCACAGATAATCGATATCAAACTAATTTCTTATGTAAGGAGCATTCAGGTTTAAGGGCAACAAGCGATGATTTTCATAGTTTTCCCTTATTCTTCAAGAATTGTGGTTGGACCCGATTCATGATAATAATTTTTGTTACGGCAATGGTTAGCAGTTTTGACGGTATATTCGATTATCATAAGAAATTATATATGGTAGTAAACAAATGAAATGTAATTACTTCAAAAACGTTGAGAGTTGTTATTATTTGGTTCAGTATCTGGAATATATTCTCATAAGTAGCTCACCTGAAGTTGATATTGACCACTTTCCACGAAATGACATTGATTTTAGATGAATTTTCAAGAGAAAAAGACGTTTTGTTATGTTTGCAAAGAATTTTTTGATTCAGTTGGGTTTCTGTCAGTTTTATTTATATAGACTTACGGAAATGGCTAACGTTTGTAGCTTTTTAGAATAAATGTAAAATTTCTTATATCCCTTTAATTGTCGTACACAGTGGTATAGTTAAACCATATTTAATAGATCGTTTGCGTAATGGACTTTAATTTTTGCTGTTCTTAAAAATAATGACATAAAAATAAAAATAATGATATAGTGGTAGAGAAAAATCTAGAATAAATCTGAAATTTGCTATATTCCTTTAATTGTAGTATGCAGTGGTATATATAATCATTGATGTTCTTAAAATTAATGATGTAATCAATTCGTGTAATTTTGAAAAAAAAAATGGAATTTGTAAAGAATTGTGATTTGCCAATAATTTTATATTATTTGCCAATAATTTTATATTATTTCTGCCATAAACCCGAATGTAATATAACAGATTTGCATAAGAACATTGGAATTTTGACATGAATTTTGATGAATTCAGAATTGTAGACACCTTCTGAATATTGATATTCTACCAAATTCGTCTAGCATAAAATCAAAAATTTCCAAAACAAAAATTAGGATTTTCAACTAGACCTTTCCGATGTTGTCAATTGTAGATGGCCCTATTTTGTGCATGTTTGTTCAAAATGTGCACTCCATTTTTTGCCGTTTGGTCTACTTTTGCAGTTTAACTCGCGTTAAGGGAACCGAAAATTACATGTAAATGTGGCTATGAAGGCTTGACATTTGCAAGTAAATTGAACCAATTTTGTTGTATCAAAATATTTCGCGATTCCTAAAAATCTGTCAATTTGCCCTTCGCGATTGGTCAGGACGGCAGGTTCGTTTCTATTAAAGACACTTGAATTTTTCGTAATTAAAAACTTTTACATGAAGTTCTAAGGTAACCACCCACACAAGGTCAAAAGATAATATAAATTTGTATCTGAAGTCCCAAGGTAACTATTCAATATTGAAGGATATGCATAATGAAACTGAAACATTACAAAGGATGCTTCAGCTACATCCTCCCAGCTTTAATAAAAACTAGAAAAGAAGGCTTACTACGTTAGGAAAGCTTAATTGATTGAAAGCTTTGTCTTTCTTTTGTCCGAAGGATTTTTTTATACAATTGATCTAGAAGAACCCAACTACGCAATACGTGAGATTTACAATATTAGTCTGAATATTACACAATAACGATTCAAAACACCAATATTTTAGAACCACTTTTACTTGATAATCGATAATAGGCTGCCGATAAATATTTTGATTCAACCTTAACCTTGGCACCTATCATTTCTGCTAATGCCGCCAATTATTAGCAAAGGCCGAATTGATTTAAAATCATGGATTTTTTAACTTTTGACTTTGCGTATCGCAAACAATCCCAAATCAATTTTTGATCGATTGATAGATTTAACATGTTCCATATATTTTGATACAACAAATACGTCAAAAACTGAAAACATATTTTTTTAAATTATCGATTTCGAGCCGATTTCAAGAACAACCGCCATACATGTATGTTATTTTTACAAGATAGGTATGCAAAAGAACAAAAATAGTACTGTATACCTTTATTATCAGCGAAGTTTTTTTTTATAGTTTTTAAGAATTCTTGTTTTGCAATATTGAAAGTCACATTTCGAAGTTATTCAACAAAATAAACAATAAAATGTAAATTTGCATATGTGAATAATTATTTTATAAAAACTGGTAAGTATTTTAAGAATATTAAAAAATACAACGTACTACAATTAACATCGAGAAAGGTGGTGTTTACTTGTTTCTACAATTTATTATCAATCAAATATATTTCCACCACATTTTACATTACGTTTAATCGATTGCGATTTAATCGTCGTCTGATCACTAAAAAGTGATTAAAAGTGTTTTTGAAAAAAAAATATGTCAGATATTTTTTGAATTTGACTTGCACTTTTTTTAAAAATGGCAAAAATTTATTTTTACGCTAGTTTTCGTCTTAACATATTGATTTAATATAAAAGCAATAGCGAAAGTGATTGTGATATGCAGTATTACGGTGGGAATTAAACGTATGAGTGTAAAATATGCGGGAGTAAAATTTGTTAAGTTCGCGAGATATAATATTATTATATTTAAGTAAATATCGTCAAATTAGGTATTTTCACGTAAATTTTCAAGAAAACATCAGCACTGCTCTAGTCGGTTATCATTATAAAATTTTGACAAAAATAAGAGTGACTGTTATTGGCTTTATGAAAAATAGTCAAATCGAGCATAAATGCCTTTGAGAGATCTATAAGCTTGCTATAATATATATCACCATAAATGGCTTTAAGGTGAGACAAAGTGCAAATCACATCGCTCCGTCTAAAAATAACCAAGTACGCCTATTCCGGTAGTTGAATTAAAAATACTGGCTAAGATGAAATAGAAATGTAAGTTCAATGCATAATCCGGTTGTGCATGGCTACGCTTTGACCACGCTACGCCGATTTCATAAGTATTAGAGTGAAATGCCATGTCAAACCCGGCAACCGGTTTCACCAAAAAAAAAAAAAAAAAATCCTAGAGCAACGATTTTCAACAAAATGGGATTTTTCGATTAACATTATATGCATCATTTATTTCGAAAGTGGTATGACTCCACTTCAGAAAGAAATTGAGATATAAAATATACCATTAGTTCTCAGTTAGTAGCATTTAATAACAATGTGACCATGATTGATGTGATCAATTCAAAGTTCGTCGTTAAACGAAATTATCTAATGGTTCCTTTTGAAAACGGTATGAGTCCATATTAACCTAATGAATTGAATAATTCTAAAAGAAGATTATATAACTAATGACGAAAATTATCAGACAATGAAATGGAATCCTAAGTAAGAAGTCAAATTTTGCTTAATCCAAAAGTTGGGAGAATTAAAAACTGGAAAACGTTTTTGTTACAATTTTTCTATGTCCTGCATCATTTTAAAGGACATTAAAATTCAAATGCCAATTTACAAAATTGTTAATACATTTAGTATTAATAATAATCAGGGGGCAATATTTCTATTAATTGATTAAATTTTTCGATAGACTGAATCAACAAATGCTTAAAATTTGATCAGAATTATATGCTGACAACAATTTTTTTTGGTATACATGCTGCACATGCACATGCTGCAGTACACATTCGGATATGCTAAAAAGTAATTTTTTTTTTATTTCAAATCGAAGCGGGCGGAGTATGAAACGATGGTCATTGGACGTTCAGTTGTTTAATGTCTTTTTGTTTAATATTCTAAATTGCTAGCACGAAGAAAACATCACCGTTTTATAAATATTTTTCCTTTAAACCCCACATCCTTACTTAAAAAATATATTTTTTCGTCAAAGTACACTAGAGATCGAAGACGTTTGTATTTCTGTAATTATCCATCTAATACGCTTTTTGGGACCCGGCCTAAAAAAATGTTATTAGTACAGCCTAACGTATATATTCAACCGTTAAGAATAAAAATTATAACTTGTGGCTTTCATTTATAAGAAAATAATCGGTACAGGACCAGGTATTCCAAGCGAAATTAAATGTTTGGGTTCTGACGCTTAATAGATATTAAAGTGATGTAAATTAATTTAAGGTTACGAAACAATATGTAATTTTAGTTTTTTCAATGCGATCAAACTAACATTCTTCTAGATCCACAGAGAGCACCCAGTTTAGTTCGACCTCATTATATTTTGTAATCGACTAAAAGTACTTTCAAAATAAATGGCCCAAGTTGTGCCTCCGAGGACTTAAATGTTTTGATAGCATGTATAAAAATATTAAATGTGTGAAACTTTGCACTGTTTGAAGTATATAACTTCAAATGAAATAAAAGCACTAAAATTCAGTTTTTTCCTTTCCTTATAAAAAGTCCTATCTTGCGGGTATTTGTATGCAGATAAATATGATAACGAAATCCATTATTAAATACGACAAATTAGATTACAAACTGAAAAATCCCTGATATCGTACTTTTGTAACTATTTCCTACCTCGCTCAAAATGAAAATAAAACCAATTCCCTTACATCACATGAATGGAATAGGGGAGAGCTTCCCACATTCAGTTCTATGCATTCTATATTTAGACCCACTCAACCGGACCTACAGTTTAACAATTTGAAACATCAATTTGAGAAGCTCGATTACTCAAAGTGAAAAATGAAAAATAAATATATCGTAGCTGGAAATCATGGCGGAAAAAGCAAGTTTTAGGGACACTAATGTCAAACTATAACATTTGATCAGAAAATAAGTAAAAAGAGAAATTGCTAAAAATAACTGTACTCATTTTTAGGTAATATATTACAAAAACGAGTTCCATTATGTTTTTTAAAATTGTTGCTTTTATTTTAAATTTTTTTAATAAATTAAACTTAAAATACAAATTCACCCTGTGAAAAAAAGGACACTTCGTGTTTTCATCTAATTAATATTATAACATTAACAACATTAATACTATAACATTATTGTTGTCACTCAAAAATGCAGCTGAACTACTCAAGTAAGAAATTGTATTCAGCAATAAACCACTAGCTTAATTTCAAATGTTTTTATTTGCGATAATATTGTATTGAAAGCATAATTTATATGATTTCATATTCGAATCTGTTTTATCGTTTGTATATCAGATTTGAATAAAATCCTGTCGCTCAGTGTCAGTGAAGCCGCCTGTTTCTTCCATTTCTTCGATTGGAAATTTATCCACGCTCTTTGTCCCTGAAACTTTGCTCCTTCCGGGGACTATTTTTGAAATCCGCCAACTTTTTGCAAAATACTATTAAAAAAACCAATGAACTTTAAGTAATAGACATTATTGGATTGGATTTGGCTGCCCGCTAATTATTTGCACGTTTTTTATGGCCTGACAGATGCCTTACATACCGCTTACGCTTTCAAACTGCCAGGCGCTGAGAGAAAAATGAAAGTTTGCCATAACCTATCATTTGGGGGCATTCGTTAGTGACTTGTAGAAAAATATTCATTCAAAATATGTAATGAATGCAATTTATACAAAGCCAAGTCTTCTAAATTTAAAATTCTTGCATAAAAGAAGTAATAATGTTATCAGTCAAACTTGAACTCTTTTAGACGAAAACTACCCATATCACTGGCAGGATATTTTATGTTTTTAGAAAAAACTGAAGTAATCAGTTCAACGGTTTTTAAAGCGGCTAACCCGAAGAAACTGGGAAACCGGGTTTTTTAAACTGGTTGGTTTTTCGGATTATTTATAAAAAATTACATGAAGTAATGAACAAAATGAGAAGTTTTATATCGGGATTTGGAAATTTTAGTTCTTGGCAATGGCTACTTTAAGATTTTTAATCTTTGGGACTTTGGGAAATTTTTTACTTATTCCGTTGGAACTTGTTTGCCCACCATATTTGTAGCTGATATAAATTAAGTTACTTTTATAGTAGTATTTAGTCTGCTAAATATCCACCAACATATTCTTCCATAACTGACAAAATATCTGCAACATAACACACATTTAGCCCCGTCTTTGGTTCGTTCTTCCAAACCTGTTCTTACTTATAGCTAGTCCCAATTGCAGTAAGAAAATACATATTTTTGATAGCAAAAGGAAGATGAAGACAAAATAAATATAATTTAAAATTTAAATTGCATTATTTGACAATTACATCCTTTTGTATTTCAGCTAACGATCTGTTAAATAATATGTATGTCAACTGTTAATGAAAACTGTTTGATATTAAGTATTCGTAATTATGATATTCTCTTTGGATTTGAGATAGTTTGATATTGAAATTTTCCATTTAATATTGAGAAACGTGAAAATGAGGCATTCCATTTAATATTGGGTACATTTCAAACAGAATTCATATCTTTTTGTTTTTCGAGGCGTCTTGTGTAAAATTTGAATATATACTTTTCTTTTCTTAATATCAAATGGAATTCCTCAATTCCCATTGATGACTCAATCGAATCTTTTTACAATATTAGTAAGAACTTCCCATTTCCAAATGCTATTTTCTTATCGTTTTTCTTGTTCCAATTTTTTCTAGTTTTTTTTTTATTTACTTATTTGTACTCATATAATAACAGCCTTTTTCGATAATTGATTATATATCTACAATTTATCCAATAAGTAATCTAATACACTTATAATCAGTATTGTGACACTTTAAAGGTGAAGTATAACCTTAAGCCATTAAAAAGTAACAGTATACAATTACTATTATGAGTAGAATTAACCAAAAGAATCATTCAAATAGGAGAATATTGACACTCATTATCACCTTCATGTGTTGTGTTGGTTAGATTCTTTGGCCATCTTCATTTACAAAAATATTACAACGTATTAAGAGTGTATTCATTTCATTTCACATGTGGTCCATAATGCTGTTATTAAACACAAAAGTTTTATTTATTTAATAACATTTTTCGATTATGTTTCGCAAATTCTGCTAGACATGTACGTAATTCTTTTTAAGTAGCTTTACCTTTTTTCAAGTTTGCTGTTAAATTAACTCTTTCGTAAAAAAGCTAAGAGAAGTTATTGAAAAGTCTTATTTACTATGAGATTTATGTTATTTTGTATCTATGCCAAAATAGCGTTGGTTTTATTTGTGGCGCTGATAGGCCACTGAACCTCGCAGCTAACTTAACTCCCTTTTTAAACGAATAAGATTTAAAATTGTACGTAAATTATTATTTTCATATCAACATTTGGGTGCTTTACTTACTCGCTCACTTTCACCTCTTTGATTTATAGGAACACAATGAATCCTTTAATAGCATAGGTTCGGAAGATAACGATGATACCCGCGACGACGAACATAACGATGGTTCGGGAAGTGGAAGCGGCAGTTCTTCAGAGTCTGATTCCGATTCCGATAGCTCATCATCTTCATCAAATTCAAGTGGGGGAGGTCATTCATCACCAGAACCACCTGACCGAGATGAAGACAACGACAATGCCAGAGATGGACATCCTCATTCACCACATGGCCCACAACAAACACAGTCATCGTCAACATCCTATCATCAACAGCAAAAACAAAATGCAGAAGCTGGACTTCCACCCTCCGCCATGGATGTACATCAAGAAGATACCAAAACAAATGGCTACTCAGATGAAAGCGGTAGCGAAAGCGGCAGCAATACAGATTCCAATTCTTCGAATGAAGATGATGATGAAGCGAAACAAAAAAGCACCACCGCCACGTATGAAGGAGGGGGTAATGCAGGAGGTGACGACGAAGAACCAAAACGACACAACACTACCAACAATACAACGGGAACTTCGTTCACATCTGCCACCACAGACAACAATACCTCACATACTACAAATGATGAAGATGATTCCAATGATTCTGAAGATTCCAATAGTGATAACGAAGACGAGAGGCAAACGACGTCACACAAACACAATGATGTTAGAGAGACGACGACGGCGCCGGCGACGACGACGTCTGAAGGAACAGCTGCCGTAAATCAACAAAGTGACGATGACGATGAGGGGGAAGATGACGAAGAGGAAGGTTCCGATTCCGCAGAATCAGCGAAATCTTCAAATTCATCGGCGGATTCGGCCACAGCGTCGAGCAGCAGTAGCACCGTAAGCATTTTCGATCACAAACGCTTGATTGCCAGAATGCATATACAATATATTTGTCTGTAATATCTTACCTACACAGGAGGAAACCGAAGAAGATTACCAACCAAAACGTACAGCTCGTCAATCCCGTAAGCCATCACAACAACCTACCGCTGAAAAAGTAAAAAAGCCTGCGAGAAAACAGAAAAAACAAAAGTAAGTTTCTTTAACATTTTAAAATCTTCTTGGTTGCCAATCTATACTTTTTAATGTTAATTTTAGTTGGAAATCCGAAGAGAGTGATGAAAGCGATGAAGACAGTGAAACTTCAGCGCCACCTAGACGTAAACCTGCCCCGAAACAAAATAAACAACAGAAACGCAATAAGAAATCAGTGACATCCGATGACAGTGGGGATGATAGCAAACGGTAAGCTCGCAAAGTATGACCGTTATTTACGAAATGGAAAGGAGTCGTAAAAGAACGATTTGAAAGAGTTCCATGTTACATTTAGTAAGAAATCCTTACTAGTAACAAATTTATATGGAATTGTTAACCTTCTTTCCAGGGAAAAGAACAATATATTTTTGCCTTACCTTATTAGTTATATGTTAGTCTACCATTTATTAGAAAATATATAATAATTAAGAGGCTGATTAGTGTCCGACAGAGAAATATTTGAAGTTACCATTAGAAAAACTTGTTCCTTAAACAGTTATTAATGAAACTACGCATATTATTGAATAACAATTAATTCAGAATGCTAATTATTTCTCTAGATTTGGAACAAGACGTGCTGCTGCCACAGTTAGTTATAAAGAAGCCTCTGAAGATGATAAAACTGATTCGGAGGACCTCTTAGAGGTTGAGTATGACGAGAGCCAAGCGGAGGCTGCAGCTTTGGCGGCCGAGGAAGAGGAAAAGTGCGAAACTATCGAACGTATTTTGGCCAGACGCCGAGGTAAAAAGGGTTGCACAGGCAACCAGACGACCATATATGCTATCGAAGAAAGTGGCTGTGATCCCAATGAGGGCGTCGATGAAAATGATTTCGAAAATACCGAAGTACAGTATCACATTAAATGGAAGGGCTGGTCTTATATCCACAATACATGGGAATCAGAGGCTACTCTTAAAGAGCAAAAAGTGAAAGGCATGAAAAAATTGGACAATTTCATTAAAAAAGAGCAAGAACAAAGCTATTGGATGCGTCATGCCGGTCCTGAGGATATCGATTACTACGAATGCCAGAAGGAACTGTTAAATGATTTAATAAAATCGTATAACAATGTTGATCGCATTATATCCCGTAACGAGAAGCCAGAGGGTGTTAGTGAATATCTCTGTAAGTGGCAGTCGTTGCCCTACGCGGAGGCTACGTGGGAAGATGGTGGTTTGGTCTTGCGAAAGTGGAAACGTTGCGTGGAAATGTTTGATGAGCGGGAAATGTCTAAATGTACACCATCACGGCATTGTAAAGTGCTAAAATATCGTCCGAAATTTTATAAAATAAAAAATCAACCCGAATTTCTATCCGAGGGTCTAACACTACGTGATTACCAAATGGATGGTCTAAATTGGCTGCTTCATTCGTGGTGTAAAGAAAACTCTGTAATATTGGCCGACGAGATGGGTTTGGGTAAAACCATACAAACGATATGTTTCCTGTATTCCTTATTTAAAGTACATCACTTATACGGCCCATTTTTGTGTGTGGTGCCACTTTCAACAATGACTGCTTGGCAGCGTGAATTTGATCTCTGGGCACCCGATATGAATGTGGTTACATATTTAGGTGACGTTAAATCACGTGAGATGATACGGCAATATGAATGGACATTTGATGGTTCGAAAAGACTGAAATTTAATTGCATTCTCACCACGTATGAGATTGTTTTAAAGGTAAGTTGATAAACTTGCTTTATTGACATTATTGAAAATAATCTATATTATTTCTTAATTAAAGTCGAAATTAAAGTCATTAATCAACTTATATATACATATATCAGCTTTTAGCTTGAAAAACTGCTAAAAAAAATGTTGAAGATTGTACAAAACATCTTTTAAATGCTTTTTCAAATCAAAATATTTTTAAAAATTTTAATCGCATTGGGGCGATTGAACATAAATATTTATTTGGCCGTTGTATTCTACAGGTTTAGTGGATTTTTGCACGCTTTGGATGCAGGCTTCCATACGTTAACGTGTAAAAATATGAAAAAATTAAATAAAAGCATATTTATGTTTCGCAAAGCATGTAACCTATCCAATTTGTGATACTACTACTTCTACAAAATAAAAAAAAAAAAATATTCAAGTACCCATTTATTTTTGTGTTGAAATATTTGACAAGTTAAATATTCCAGTACATAGAAAAGATTGTTTGTGTTATTTAATAATCAAAATATTGCTAGGAGTGCAAAGCCTATTTCTGTCCCAAATATCAGTTAACCAAAATTTACTCAACACGCCAAAATTGCCACTGCGTTACTTATAGGCTTGAGAAAAAAATAATGTAAGTCGTTTTAACCCGCTAAAAAATGCCAAGGAGGTGCAGTTCAATCCTGTTTCGAATTCCAATTATATTTGTATAATAGAAGGATCCGTTGGAAAAACAAGTTGGGCCCAGCTTCCAAACGTTTACTAAAACTACAAATCATCGTTTTAAAATCAGTTTTGCGGTTATTAAAAATGCTTACATGCGGTCATAAAAAAATGTAATTTTTATTAGGATGAGTCATGTTTTAATGACTCGAATTTAAAGCTGTTGTTTTTTTTTTTAGATCGTACTTTTTGCAAATGTTTCGAGTTTCAACGATATGTCCATAATTGAAGGGACGCAGTGGAAAAATCGACTTCGATCCACTGTCCAAAAATTCACTGAAGCTACAAAACAAATGTTTAAACCCACCAGTTTCGCTGTTTTTAAAACACATTTACATGTAGTCTGTCTTTTTAAGTACTTGGAAGAGTCCCGTTTTAAAAGATCCCAGATTAAAACTGCTATCGGTAATCAACAACAAACCTATTAAAAAAAATCTGAATTTTTTATCGGACACTTCAACTTGTTTAAACTTATTCGTATACAATTTCAATACTTAACTAATAAATTAAGAAAAATTGAAAGATAATGTGTGGTATTCAAATTATTAATTCATTATTAATGTAAATAGTTAAAATTTAATTTTTTTTTTGTCTTTTTCTTATTGCTCTTTTAGGATAAATTATTCCTGGGTACATTGCAATGGGCAGCATTGCTTGTCGACGAGGCTCATCGTTTGAAAAATGATGACTCTCTTCTCTATAAATCGCTCAAAGAGTTTGAAACCAATCACAGATTATTAATCACGGGTACACCGTTACAAAATTCACTAAAAGAACTTTGGGCTCTTTTACATTTCATAATGCCTGAGAAATTTATAACATGGGAAGATTTTGAATCTGAGCATGGTAATGCCGCAGACAAAGGCTATGCGAAATTACATCAGCAGTTGGAGCCGTACATATTAAGACGTGTCAAAAAGGATGTGGAAAAGTCTCTCCCCGCCAAAGTAGAACAGATTTTGCGAGTCGAGATGACATCCCTACAGAAACAATATTATAAATGGATACTAACCAAGAACTTTGATGCATTACGAAAGGGTAAAAAGGGCTCGACCTCAACATTTTTAAATATTGTAATAGAACTGAAAAAGTGCTGCAATCATGCGGCTCTCATTCGACCGTCAGAGTTTGAGTTAATGGGCTTGGCCCAGGATGAAGCTTTGCAGACATTGCTGAAAGGTTCGGGCAAATTGGTGTTATTGGATAAACTACTTTGTCGCCTTAAAGAAACAGGCCATAGAGTATTGATTTTCTCACAGATGGTTCGCATGTTAGATATTTTGGCCGATTATTTACAAAAGAGACACTTCTCTTTTCAACGTCTGGATGGTAGCATTAAGGGCGAAATGCGCAAGCAGGCCTTGGATCATTTCAACGCTGAAGGATCACAAGATTTCTGTTTCCTTCTCTCCACTAGAGCTGGTGGTTTGGGCATCAATTTAGCCACAGCCGATACGGTTATCATTTTCGATTCTGATTGGAATCCTCAGAACGACTTGCAAGCCCAGGCCAGAGCTCATCGTATTGGCCAAAAGAACCAAGTAAACATTTATCGGTTAGTTACGGCCAGATCTGTTGAAGAACAAATTGTTGAAAGAGCGAAACAAAAAATGGTTTTAGATCATTTGGTTATACAGCGTATGGATACTACTGGTCGGACAGTATTGGATAGAGGACACACCGGGTCTTCCAACAATAATCCCTTTAATAAAGACGATCTCTCGGCGATTTTGAAATTTGGCGCCGAAGAATTATTTAAAGATGAACAGGAAAATGACGAAGAATTAGTTTGTGATATTGATGAAATACTGAGGAGAGCTGAAACCCGTAATGAAGATCCTGAAATGCCTGGCGATGATCTGCTATCGGCTTTCAAGGTGGCAAGTATAGCAGCCTTTGAAGAGGAACCAGATACAGCCACAAAGGACAATGAATCCAATAATCAGGGAGGTGATGAAGATGATACTAAAGATTGGGATGATATTATACCCGAGAATTTCCGGAAGATTGTGGAGAATGAGGAGAGAGCTAAAGAAATGGAAGACTTGTATTTGCCGCCAAGAAGAAAAACGGCAACAAACCAACAAGACACGCCAAATAGAAAAAGTGGAGCGGGCAAAAAGGGTCAAGCAGATGACAGTAATGACTCTGACTACGATGCTGGATCTGATGCTAGCAACGACGGAGATGGTAGGTCGAAGAAAAGGGGAAGACCTACAATGAAAGAAAAAATTGAGGGATTTACCGACGCTGAGATAAGACGCTTCATCAAGTCGTATAAAAAGTTCCCCGCTCCTCTTGAGCGTTTGGAAGCAATAGCTTGCGATGCAGAACTACAGGAAAAACCTTTGGCAGAGCTTAAACGAATCGGCGAAATGCTACACGATCGTTGCGTACAATTTTTGGAGGAACACAAAGATGATGGAGTTGCTGCCCAAAAGAAAGCTGCCATTGATGCTGCAGCTACTGCTGCCACTGATGAGGCTGGTGCCAAACAAAGGCGTAGTCGAGCGACTTTTTCTGTCAAACTGGGTGGCGTTTCATTCAATGCCAAAACTTTACTATCATGTGAGGAAGAATTGAAGCCTTTAAATGGTGTAATGCCTGCCACTGCTAATGAACGTCTTACCTGGTCACTTAATATAAAAACGAGACCGGCAAATTTTGATGTCGACTGGAGTGTGGAAGAGGACAGCAAATTGCTATGTGGCATCTATCAATATGGCATTGGATCTTGGGAACAAATGAAATTGGATCCTAGTCTTAATTTAACCGAAAAAATTCTTCACAATGACGATCGCAAACCTCAGGCCAAGCATTTACAATCAAGAGCTGAATATCTTCTGAAAATCATAAAAAAAAATTTAGAGTCAAAAAAGGGTGCACAAACAAAACAAAGAAAGCCCAGAAAACAAAAGGAACCAAAGGCTGCTGTAACGACCGGATCTACAGTAACCCACGTTTCAACGCCTGAACGGAAGTCTCGCAATGTATCCGAAGGTGACGAAGTCTCACAGACAGCGATTGGAGATAACAACATCGCCACAAGCGAAAAAAAACCACGCAAGGAGAGAAAAGAAAGTACCACAAAAGCCGATATAGTCGATGAAGCTACTTCAAACGATGCTGATGTTACTAACAGTAGCACGAAGAAAAAACATAAAACCTCAACCAAAGAGAGGGATGGAACTGCAAAATCTTCTGCGAAATCGAAGAAAGCAGCAGCTACTGAATCGACTAATAAACCTATGCATTTTACCGCCAACAATGAGCCGAGAGCATTAGAAGTTCTGGGTGACTTAGATCCGAACATATTCAATGAGTGCAAAGAAAAAATGAGACCGGTGAAAAAGGCCCTGAAAGCATTAGATCGTCCCGACACTAGTCTTTCAAGTCAAGATCAACTGAAAAATTCCCGCGAATGTCTGTTGTCAATAGGCAAACAGATAGAAGTGTGTCTAGAGATGTACAGTAAAGAAACGGACAAGAAGGAATGGCGATCGAATCTTTGGTATTTTGTTTCCAAGTTCACAGGTAATTAAAATTTAATTTTCTTTTATATGGTCTATGTCTATTAGTTAGGATTACATCTCAAGCATAACATGAGCCAATCTTTGAAAAATCGAATGACCGTTATATATATAAAATTGTTCCACAGAATTAGATATGTAATAGCGAATACAATCTGGATTTGGAAAAACACTCAGTGTATTTAAGGCAATAGCATCGGTAAATTATGCAGTACTCTGTGGGTAAAAATTTCACTTTTTGCTGCTATTTGAAATGAAATATTATTATATATAATTTGAACGAAGGTTACAAATCATCTGTCTGTTATATTATGTTTCTCTCTTGAGGGGTACACATTAATAACATTCTTTCTAAGGATAATTTAGTTCGGAATTAATTTTCGCAACATGAAATTAAAAAGAAAACGGCTCAGTAAAAACAATTAAATAAAATAAAAAAAAAAATAAATAAACCGATAATTAGGTTTACAAAATATATTTGTCTAAAATAAATTAGTGCCGTAAAATTCGAAATATGAAAAAAAACTTGTTTGCATTTTGACCCTCTGAACGTTTAGAATTAAAGGGAAAGTAAACTGACTTTGACATAGGTTTTGAAATAAATGAATAAAAATGGTGATTTTAGGAGTACCAATAAGGATCAAAAATTATATTGAAAGTACATGAATATTTAGCTAAAGATAATCTGTAATCTGTAATAGAACCGTGTTTAATCAAAAAATGGAAATTTTTCATTTTCATTCTTTTTTTAGAATTTGATGCGAAAAAGCTTTTTAAAATGTACAAACAGACCTTGAAAACGTCTGGTGGAGATGCATCACAAAAATCACCCGCGAAGAAAACTCCTAAAAAATCATCTTCCCAATCACCCCAAAAACGGCCAAAAGATGATTCTATAACACAAAACGGAAGCGAGGAGAAAGATAAATCCTCACCAAAAAAGAAGAAGAAAGACAAAGATAAATCTAAAGATAAAGAAACAAATCAAAATACTCCAAAATCCGAAAGATTTATGAAAGCTGGTTCGATAGCGGTTGGTGGAGCCGATGGCAATAAAGCAGCATCACATACGCCGATTTCTAGAGGAGATATAAACAAAAATAAGAGGCCGCAACAAACACCAGGACAAACTAATTCGCCCATGAAGAGAAAACGTGCAGAGAATGATGGTGGTGGAGGACCGAATACTTCAGGGGGTAGTGATATGAAATCTATGTCATATAAAAGATTAAATATGGATGCTCAGGGAAGGTGAGTTATTAGTAAACATGCATCGGCCTTAAGGCTTAAAATTACAATCCTGAATAAATAAATTAAATTAAATTATTTTAAATAAAGAGAGATTTTGTGTGAAATGCAAATGAAAATTTTGAAACCTTTCCAATTGCTATACAAATAAATTTTTGTATGCAAATATTGCACTTTCTTTAAAAACCACTTTTTTTTTTGATAAAGTTGCGCTGATCTCAGTCTCTTATTTTCTACAAAATGAAACCATTAATTCTATATTTCTTTCAAGGAATCGTGATGAACGTAAAAATCGTCATCGTGAAGATTACTACGGAGGTGGTAATAGCCATGACG
>JAHXMU010000079.1:426092-482969 GCA_019455685.1 Philornis downsi
CTCTATTTGTTTTCGCTAACACGCCCTAATTTATTATATTAAATACTTCTTATTATTAATAGCGAATATATATTGTTTCTTTATATTTTAGATATGGCAATAACGATTATAAACGTGATCGTTATGAAGGTGGTTATAACAACCGTCCTGGCGGTGGATATCATCGAGATCACAAAGACCGCGACAGAGATAGGCGATTCGATAAGAGAAGGTAAGAATGGAAATATATTTGAAAAACAACTTGCAATGTAGTAAATGTAAAATGTTGCATAAAAGGTCATATCTAAGAGGCGTCCCAGCAAATTTTGTACTCAATAAGTTTCAGAACGCATACTTTCCGTTATTTATCTTTTGTACTTTTGTTAACACCACCTAAACAATGCACGTTTTACTAAACACGAATGCATTCTACACCATTACTTATACCAAACTATTATTTTATTTTATTAAAAATATTTACGTGAAAATGTCATGATCGAAACTAATTTCAGGAATCAACAGGATATCAATTTTATATTTTTGGACACAATAATGAAATGAATTTTAGAGATCTGAAATTAACCAAAAGCATTTAAAATATTAAAATCGAGGATTTGATGAATTCGAAAGGCTTTTTTCATAATAGTTCCACGAAGTTGTTTGAGAATGTTTTTTTAAATCTATTACGAAAACATCAATACTAAATATCGCCAGGGAAAAGATCTATCTACGCTTTCAATACGTTGCTTGAAGATTGTGCTTTTACATCAGTAACGAAAACATTGAAGCATTGGAGTAGTATTTATTTTATGTATTTTGTAAGAGGCTTTTCAAAGTACCATATTGTTAAATAAACGAAACGAAAATACCAGTTCTATGTAGTTATCGGGATTATAATTCATTTAATGCATTGTTTTAGAATCAATTATCTACAAAACAGCGGAATATCAAAAAGTGATTTTATTTTTTTATTACATTTTTCAGATATCCGCCTTCACATCCCCCACCTCATGGTTATGGAAATCATTATATGCCTCCAAATTACTATATGCCTCCAAATGGTATAATACCACCAGGTATGAGTGGCCCCCACGGGGGATATAGTGGGGCTGGACGAGGAGGTGGTGGTGATCCACGTTATAATCATAGCGGCGAATGGCCCCGCGAATACCAACCACCTGATGCATACAGGCGAAGTGGCGGAGGCGGTCCTGGCGTCAGTGGCGGAGGAGGTCCCCCACCCGGCGCGCCTACAGGTCTCCCCAATAATAGTGAACGAAGACCGCCACCTTCTCAAACATAATACTTATCAAAACAAGACTAGACTTTATAAACAGCAAAAAATACCACTAAGAAAATGTAATAACATTTTGTTCCATTTTCCATTTTCGTAATCATAACCGTTTCTTCCTTCTCACACATTCTTTCCTTAACAATTTCTCATTATTTATCTGTTTCGAAATGCTCATGCTCATTCTAACGATTGTCCTCCATTTCGTTCTTTGTAGTTCATCTATTTGAGCAATCATTATAAACATACTACAAAAAAATATTTGTATTTAATATATATATATATAGATATATATGTAGTTTATATATAGATCACTTGTATGTATGTTAGTATGTAATACACTGAGAAAAATGAAAGAAAAATTATATTGCTCGCCAATCCATATACGATAGAATTTTTAAATATATTGTCAAGAGTTTCTTATTAGCTTTTTGTTTTCTTTTAGTTTCATCTAGAGCTTAAGTTATGCAAGAATTTTTTGAACGAGTTTTTCACTCAACTTTTTTTTTTGTTTATGGATTAGTTTACCATATAGATTTATATATATATGCATATATATAAGATAGACTTTGTTTTTATTACATTTACTAAGTTTCCTTTATGTCTTATACATACAAATAACACACATAAATAATAAAATTAATTCTTACAAATACTGTATAAAGTATATTCTAAGTTAATTTAAGGTAATTTCTATATAAAACCAACTATATATAACTCATTTATTTATATAATTATTAATAAATTCCAAATTGGAATTTTTAAATTAAAGCTTAATAATAAACAAACGAAAGAGAAGAAAATACAATTTCACTAAAAAAAATGCAGAAAAAAAACAGAAATAATAAATATCATTTGGGATTGTCCGTGGAAATAAATGTGTACATTTTTTAATTTGAATACAGAGCGAGGATGTTTATGCGGTCTATATATAGCAAAAATTTAATTCTTAAAAAAACAAGTAAGTATTTGTTATAAGTTTGTCGAAAGCCTTTAAAAAAAAACGAAGAAAACGGCATGAGTAAACAAAAATGGTATGTATATTTTAGAGATGTACAATTAAAGTTTCCTGCTGGTCGTCTAAGCTACCGGACCGATTATCATAAAATTTTTACAGTGTATTTAGGTTAGGCGCAGATATTACCGTCCGTAAATCCACAGAGGATATTTGTTGAATGCGCGCTTGAAGATGGCTATTGTTTCGCTATATATGTCAAGCTGCTATTAAAGCTATCACATCGAAGGTGACTGTAATCTCAAGATGTAGGAACTGCTGGTATCCGTGATAAATCGACAACCTTGGCAGCAAGGCGACATAAATTTGCGTGCCCATAAATTCGGCAAATACCGCGATACATGTATATCGTCGTTATCCTGCTGAAATTTAGCATCTGAGGCGGGTCGACGCTCGAAAATTAGTCTAATACATTGATGAGTTTTCTAAGTTTACAAATTTTGCATATGGAAATTCTGTTGACATAACTGAAAGCAGTTTTGTTCAAAATTGTTTAGAACTCCATAGCATGCCAATAAAAATTTAAAATATCTGATCCATTAAAGTTAACTTTTTCACATGTGAATATACAAGATTTTGTATTCATCATTATGTGACCAATCTCAATCTACATAATTTATGGCTATTCAGGTTGCGTCTTCTTTCTCTTCCAAATCAGACCATTGCTCCCATCTACAATCCGATGTGCTTGATGAATAAATATTGAAAATCACGTTCAATTTTGGAATTGGCTATGTTTCTTTGCACATCAGCACGAATTATGACTGCCACAGTAATTTTTTTTTTTGGTAATTTCTGTTTAAATAATTTGTGTCGCAATGATCTATTAATTTGATCAAATTGCCTACTGCCAAAGTTGATTGATTTAGTATAAAAGCGATCTGCAAGCAGGTATCCCTGTAGTTTGAATCTAGGCAATTTCTTGTCATAGTGATTTAATTGCTGAAAATCGAGTTCCATTAAAACATTTGAAAATTAGTCTCTGAGGCGGATTAATTGCGACTGCTATCAATTGAATTTAGCTGTAAAAAAGTAATCAACAAAATAACAATTTTTCCGAACATTTATCAAATTTGATACTGCTTGTATTCTATGTGTAAAAAAGAATCAACGTTTACTGAGAGTCGGTGTTGCATGAATCGTGACTTGTGTGCTGACATCGACATAGTAGAGAGCATTAAAATGTAGGGATCATATTTTGCGGATAGACTAAAACACTCCAGCACGGAGTCTTCGGCCAAAAACAGGTATCTATCAAAACTCTTTTTGATGAATTGAAGAATACAGAAGCACTTGGAGCTCATACCTATAAGAGTCGCATAACAGATAATAACTTCTACAGTAGCCGCCTTCTAAAGGCAAGTACATAGCGCAAATAAAATTTTCGTTTCCTTTAATGAATATATATTTACGATTTTATCGAAGTTTTCGGCAGGTGGTATTTTCCATCGCTTTTCATTTGGGTTGCACGCAGCACTTCATGGTCATTTCGTTTTGGGATATTCGAGCAACAGAATGTAAACTGTTTCTATTATTTCCTATTAAAATTGTTTTTATAATACCTATTATATATTGAAATTTCTATTGTTTTAGAAGTAAACGAGTTTAAGACAGCTAAAGTGCAAAAACTAGAATTTGTATTCTTCCCCATTGGATTAAGGAGCTTCCGTACTAGGCTTAGGCTTTCCATTCCCGTTATGGAAAATCACAGATATTTGTAAATGATTAATATACTTCTATCATTGACATCGAATTTATCACAAGATCATTGACTTGAGTAAATTGCTAGCTAAACTGTCGAACTCCCAGAATATCGTAGGCTAAGCGGTCTAGACGGCAGTTTAAAGATCTGTTGGCAAATAAAACGCAAGAGATGTGAGCAAGTATTTCAACAAATATATTTTTGTTAGTAGTAACAATGGATTTGTGCTGTGCTATAAATTATAGTTTAATTGGTATGACAAATGAATATAAAAAATGAATGTACAGAATACAATAAAACGATTTTGTACATTGACTCGAAATTGAAGAACATACAAAAAACTACAGTCTAAACATTATAATATTATAGTACGAAATAAATCCAAGTAAATAGATACGTTAATTTAATCAAAATTAAATAAAATGGCAAAAAAACGAAACACATAAAATTCGAGTTCAATAAGATATGGCAATTATAAAAAAACGTTTGAACATATTACATATGTCACTGGGTAAAAATGTCAATTGTATTGTGTCAAAACAAGCGCTTTTTTACTCCTCTTGCCCCTTTTTGGCAGACCAGTGCAGGTAATTAGGTTGTGTAGCCGCTTCATATTCCTGCACCAAACAATCGACCACGTCACGTGAATCATCCAACTCGGACAGATCATCTTTAAAAATATCCTCTCGACGAAATTGATCCAAAAATGCACCACGTTTCTTTAGCTTATCGTATTGATTCAAAGCACGTTCAAACAGTGAACAAATACTGGTGTGGTTGGCCAACATTAGGCCAGAAACACGATGACTACTTTGAACATAGGGTGACGAACGCGAGAGAGCCACTTGTATGCTGGCCGGCCCCCACGGTATGAATTGGGCCAGTTTACGTTCACGTATGCGTTGTAGTGATTTGTGCACTTGTGTGGGGTCCACTTCGCCTTGTATAATATTGAGTATTGAGATGTAACAATGATGATTGGTTTTATCGGGTCCCGTGGATACCATCATATTTTTGGGTTGCAATAAACGGCGCATAACGTCGAGTACCGTAGTTTTGCGTACATTAACCGTTTGCTAGCAAAATAAAGATTAAATATAAAGCGGATTTATATTAAAGTTCTCGCATTTAAATATTATTTATAAGTATATGTAATTGTTTCAGAAGTGTTTTGAAAAATTTACAAACGTTTGCAAACGATATGTAATATGTTGGGTCTCCAACAGGTCATTTTAGAATTGTTTACGTCTCATATTACTCGTTTTAGAATGGCTTGTAGTTTAAGTGAGCAGGGCGTTAAAAACTGAAAGAAATTTGTGACAGCAAAGCAAAACCTACAAATGTTTTTTCAGTCTGGATGGTTAAATGATTATCGTTACAGTTATGCAATTAATTGTATAGTATCTAAATTATATAGCAAATTAAATTGTAAAAAGGCGTTGTTAATTATTAACTTTGCCCTGTTTAACTTATTATTAAATTTTTCGTTAAATTATACGGTAGCTGTAAATCGCAAGTAATGTTGTAACTTCATGTATTAGAATGAAAACTAACAAACTGAAACATTGCAGTATTTAAAATAGTTTACAGGGGAAAAACTGCCTGTCATTGTAAATTGTATTTTTTGCATTCTTATTGATATTTAGATATACAAATTTTGAATAACATTAGTGTTTCGAAATTTCATAATGTCTGTGTTATTGAATTATGGAATAGATATGTTGTATTATTTAGTTTTATCAAATGTGTCTTAAGGTTTAAAATTGTAGACCTAAACATAAATAAGTTAAATTAAATTAAATTGAAAACTGCACTCATAAACTCTTATAACAAATAAGACAAATCTTTAGATCGGATTTAGGAAGCTTAAAACTGCCTTTTACAAAACAGTTTTTGTTGAAAACATTCTGGTAAATATCTGGTAAATCTAAATAGAACAATGAAATCTAAATAGAAGAAAATATAAAGCCTGCAGTTAAAATACAAAGTTTTTAACACTATTAAGAAGGTCGCCGTAAAAATAATGTATGAGATAATATGATTTTTCCTATTTTCTGCCAGTTACTGTCATATAAGTAGGCTAGTTTAATCATTCACACTGCAAAATAATTAAAGTTTCACTTGGGTCATGTTCTATTTCAATCCGGTAATAAAGGCGACATTCTTTTACGTTAATTTTATACGAAAAATTGTCCTATCTATAACAATATATCAGCAGGAGTCTACTACATTTAATAGCAGACCAAATCAATGTTATTTCACGGATTTTCAGCTCTTTTTCAAAAAAATTCTGTATCTTTTTCAAATTCATTCAATACTTACGTCACTGTCTGTAGTCAGCGGTGTATAACCGGTCATTAGGAAATGTAACTGTGGTGTAGGTATAAGCGGAGCCGTCAAACCAATCAGATTATTATTCATATACGATGGATAACGCAATGTAGTGGTGCTCACAGACATTATCGTTGACACCAATGTATTGATTTGTGAGAAACTAGGGTTTTGTATGTGCAGACGATCTGTCGCGATACGGTTCAAGGCTGTGTTATCCAAAACAACGACACAGTCGGCACAGCTCGTTAAACGTCGCAGTGTTAGCATCGAATTGTAGGGTTGAACAACGACATCACTAATTTCGTCCTGATTAGGAAATACACTGTATGTTTGTATTAGCTTCTTGGGAAATCGATCTGATAGACGTTCCATAATGTATGAACCCATACCGGAGCCCGTGCCACCGGCAATAGAGTGACATAAGACAAAGCCCTCTAATGAGTCACTGCCATCTGCTTCACGATCAATAATATCAAAGACTTCCTCCTGCAACTTCTCACCCTGGCTATAGCCAGAAGCCCAGTTGTTGCCGGCACCACCGCCATGTTTAGACAGGTAAACATTTTCGGGGTTATAAAGCTGCGAAGAAAATACGTACAATTGAAATGATAAATCGATGAATTTAGAAAGATCTCCATAGTGGAGTTTTCTCTATATGTAGATTTTTATTAAATTAAATAAATTAATTAAATTAAATTAATGGTGTTAATAATAGGGCCGTCATTTGAATTGTTCCCTTTTCATGTCAACGCATATTGAACGCATAATAACTTTAACTCCTCACATTAGGGACAGGGATTGTTTGTTATCAAATTTATGCGGGTGTGCCAACCAAATGACTAATAACAGCGCATTGGTAACATTTCGATCGTCGACTTTTATAACGTTCACATTGTATTTTATATGTTATATATATAATTTCCCAAGTCTCTCCTTCTACCTAATATGCTAAGATTTAAGTCACTCTTTGCACAAGTCGCAAAAGTATCGGTTTATGGCGTTTTGAAAAAAGTTCCCAATTTTCTCATTTATTTCTAAGAAAAGTTCTTCTCAGTTTTCAAATGGCCCATTCGAAGGCTGCGAACCAGATCAAAACAGCTCCGCCCAGGATTTTAACTGAACCAATTTTTCCTCCATGAAAAACCAAAACCAAAAATCAAAACCTGCGTAAAACATCTACAAATTGTTGTTCGATTCATGATAATTAGCATCTTACATATTGATGCGAAGTGGAAATTATTTCTAGCCATATTGAGCATTTTGAAAAATTCAGCTATGAAGGCCTTTTCCTGGAGACAGCTTTTCTAAATTATCTTTAGTTTCCGCGACATCCCATTAAAAATTATAGTAAAAGCTCAATTTTAAACCATTTTGCTCCTCAAGAAAAGTTTGGCTTTCCATCACAAACAACATCCACATCGACACTCTTCTATATCCTCATTAATACCATAGTCCTCATCAAAATTATTGTCCTCATACACATCATCTATCATCCACCTCGAAGGACCAATTCATGTCTACTGGGCAAACAATCGTCTAAATATATTTCCAAGCGAGAAGGAAATTTATTGTTTATAACTATTGAAAATAGTGTTTATTCCTGCATATTAACTTCTTACAGAGGATGTGTGTATGAAATGGATGTAGGATGGAGCCATATATGCTTGTATAGAAATGTAAGTGTAGAATCAAGCCGCAGATGTTTTTCGCTTGAAAGTACGAAAAAGCCCTACAACAAAATTGAAAAGCAAGGTGATAACGTACCGCCAATAAAGAATTTGTCGATATATGCGTGCTAGATTCTGTTTGATTACATTACAAAGTTGTCACAAAAAGGAAGTAAAACAGATTCTAATGGTGCAAGTACTTTAAGTTATATTGAAAACACAAAAGAAAGCATTTAGGCTTAAACAGGAGATTTGACTTGGCGTCACGGGAAAACAATTGAACCTTCCGCTGAAAATGCTCGATGACTTTTTTATTCCCAAGACACACAACATAACCTCAACCAATGATACTCACCTTAGCGTAAGGCGAACTCATGATTGTGTGAATAACTCTCGGTTCCAGATCGAGTAATACCGCACGAGGTATATAGTGATCATCATCGGCTTGATAGAAAAATACATCTTTGCGGTCGACGCCATCGGTTGCGAAATCCTCTAGGACACCACTGGGCGAAATGCCATGTTCCAGGCATAGGCGTTTCCAAAATTCAAAACCAACTGAAGGGAGTAAACGATTAGTGTGTCAACAATTACTTAACCCCACCCTTAAATTAGGTTCTTAACACAGATGCCTTTCTTCTCGTAAAGAAACGCATAGAACTCACTTTGGTTTCCACATTGTCCTAATTGAAGTGTAATTATTTCACTAGGCATGGTACTCTTCTCTGTTTACTTGTAGTTTCTTAGCAATTTACTTAGTATTTGATGTAATTTTTCGTTTCTTACTACCCTATATTATTTGTTTATAAGATAACTTTTAAAAACAAACGACAAATGTTGTTCGCCTGCAATTAATCAATACATGGAATTGTTGTTTTTATTTTCTGCGGTTTATTTTAAGCGAATTCGCTTTTGTTTTGACATAGATATTCATCGTCGACGAAGATTTGAAGGTAGAAGCACAGGGTATGCCTTAACAAGCGGAATGTAATTTAAGTAGATGAACAAAAATCATGTATTGCTACCAAATTTGATTTTGTGCATGATTATAGAAAAGTGTTTCACGGACACTTTTCGTACAGAAAATAGCATCCTTATGTGATTTTCGTACAAAAAGAACCATATGCTTAGACGCAATAAGCAAACGTTTTAAAACGACTTTTCAGGTTACTCTAAACCGTCAGTACATTTACTAAATTGGCTTTGTTTTAATTCTTCAAAATAATAATATCTGTCTCTGCGTACAGTTCTTCAAATACGGAATTTTCCGCTGTATTGTGCTGTGATATTGTGTAATTGATTTAATTGTCCAATTACAATTTTTCAAAATATATAGCGCAAACGCATTTTTGCTTATTTTATCTGTTTGTCAAATATGTTTGGTTGCATTTGATCATTTAGAAACCCATTTAAAGGGATTCTCAAATTCTTTATTTGATTAAGTTGGCTCAACTGTCCAGAATTCGAAGCCGACACAAAATTGTCAATGGCGGCGTTCAAAATGTTCACGTTCGGCGACGGCAGTGGCGACTACAATTAGTAATCATTAACGCAGTTTTATCATCGGTTCACGAAAATTTTTTTATTAGAAAAAAATAATTGCACTACAATTCCGTATTTAGTGCGTATTCACATACTGATTCCTAAATTGGACTGATTATAGGCGGATTGCATATTATTGAATAATGTTGGCAGATTTAATACAATTTGTACAAATGTTAAAATTCCAGCTCTAAGCGATAGTTAAATATTTAAGTTATTTAAGAACAATACTGCGCTTTCATGAAATGCATGAAATGTTCTATTTTCTCATTCCGTTTGAAGCGTAGCAGGCAGCTGAAATGAATTTTTTGTTCTCCATAAAAAATACATATTTAGGGTTTGGCGAAATCTTCGGCAGTTGCAAATTTTAGCAATTGAAAACTTGAGCAAATGAAATTGCATTTCCAGAAGCAAGCATGTTTTATATGAAAGGTAATTTTTATATATTTAGAAGGTTCCTCTTTTTGAGCGTCCGACGCCATGAAAAACGGGGTCTTACCCAAGTTTTAAAATGGCTCAGTCGAGCTGATGCGCATGGCATCTTACCGAAGCCGGTGTATGCCGATTGAATTGGCGGCGATTTCAATAAACAAAAAAAAAAAAAAAAATGACAGCCGAATCGGCTTCAAACTCTGCTGCTGTTCTTTGTAATAACGCAAAGTTCGAGCACAATCTGTCATTTAGTTTGTTTACAGTATTAGGTTTTGTCAACTTGCTTCAGTTCGTTAATATTTTTACAATGGATAAAAATATTGAACAAAGGATATGTCTCAAATTTTGTATTGCAAACGGAATTCCATGCAGCGAATCGTTAAAAATGTTACAGAAGGCTTATGGTGAATCGACTTTATCAAAAACACGTGTGTATGAGTGGTATAATGCATTTAAAAGCGGTCGAGATGTGGTAGAAGATTTGCCTCGCTCTGGTCGGCCATCAACGTCTTCAACTGGAGTTAACATCGATAAAGTGAAGGAAATGGTGACTGAAAATCATCATTTAAGTTTAAGGGAGATAGCCGCCGAACTTTCTGTGTCTCATGAATCAATTCGTACCATTTTACACAGTTGTTTAGGTATCAAACGCGTTGCCGCTCGCCTAGTTCCGAAAGACCTGAATTTTCTACAAAAACTCAATCGCGTAAATGTCGCTGAAGACATGCTGGAACGAGTCAATTCCGATCCCACGTTTATAAAGCGTATTATAACTGGCGGTGAGACATGGATTTACGAGTTTGACATGCAAACCAGGCAACAAACCAATGCAGAGCCGAAACCGAAAAAACCACGTCAAAGTCGATCGAAAGTCAAGATAATGTTGAGTGTTTTCTTTGATTATCGTGGTATTTTGCACTCGGAATTCCTGCCAGAAGGTCAGACGATGGACAAAGAAGATTATCTGGACATTATGCAGCGCTTGAAAGAGCAAATTCGTCGAAAAAGGCCAGATTTGTGGAAAGAAAACTCATGGATTTTGCACCACGATAACTCACCACCACACAAGGCTACCATTGTAAACGAATTTCTGACTAAAAATTCAACAAATGTCATCGAACAACCACCGTATTCGCCTGATATGGCTCCGGCTGACTTTTTTCTCTTTCCAAAACTCAAATTAGCACTTCGAAGCAGCCGTTTGCAATCGGAAGCAGACATACAAGAGAATACGTTCCGAGAACTGCTGTCTTTGCGAGAAAAAGCGTTTGAAAAATGTTTTGATGATTGGATTATTCGTTGGCATAAGTGTATTATTTCGGAAGGGGCCTATATTGAAGGCGATACAATAAGTTTGAATGAATAATAAATATTTTGTTTGTTATTGGCCAATCCCCGGTACTTTCTTGAGAACGCAATGGATCATTGTAACTTGCAGGAGGTAACTTGTGAGACAAAAAATTCTTCTGCTAGTATACTACTGGTTGTTTAATTTGGCAAATTCATTCCGTTTTGGAGTTTGAGGGAGGCAGTGGAAGCATTATGGCCTTTTTCATGATGGCGCTCCATCACGAAACTCAATTCAAGTACGATACCTCCTACAGAAAATGTACACAGAGAACCAACAAGCACAACTACATTTGCCATATTTGATTTGGCAGCAACGGAGCTTCCTCGTATTCTAAATAAGATGGCCCTGTTGGTTAACCAGAGGACAATGATAGATTGGGTGTGAGAAAGAATTATAGGTAAGACTCGGAGAAACTAAAGGGAATGAAATTGCTAAGAGAATTTGCTCTTTTTGCAATTGAATTTCTTAAAGCAGAAGATACTTAAAAGTTAAAAGATTCAATCGAGTAAACGCAGCGAATTACGGATTTTAAATTTTGTTTTCAATTTGCATTCTCCATCAATTATTATCCTGTTCTAGAGAGTAATCCCTAATGACATGTTCTGCAATAAGGCCCTTTTCAATAGAGAAAATGTTTTTATCGAAATTTTTCATGGGGAAAAAACTTCTGCGTGGACACTTTTCATAAAAAAAAATGTTTTCATGGGCAGTGTAATGGAAAAGCGTCTTCATGAACAATTTTCATAGACACTTTTCATACAGGAATTCCAGTTGAAGGCTTTGCTTTGACAAAGAATTATAGTGAATCAAATAACAAAATCTATATATGTATATTAAAGCAGTTTGTAAACTATTTGAGTTGTTTTAAATTTTGGTAAATATAATTGCCTCTAAATTATATAAAATTATTCTAGACATATCGCACCCTAAATACAAAAGGGGCACAACTCAAAAATTGCCAAAATTTACTTTTTCTCATAAACTGATTCACATCACACATCTCTAACTACTATAAAAATTTCCGTCTCATCACTATCTTCTTTAACTGGAAAAATGCCGTTATGTCTATTTTTATGTCAAGTGTGTTGCTTCTGCACGATCACGGTTTTTTGCCTCTACTGAATAATAGAGAATTTTGAGTTGTGCCCCTTTTGTATTTAGTGTGCGATATGTTGTTCTTAATTTAAATTATTTATATGTTGCCCAGTTATTTAGAGATATTGTAGGTTATGAAAAAAGGACATGTTACACTTAAACCGAAGGACTTCACAGCTTGGGAACTTGGTCGAACGATTGTTTGCGTTCCTCCACATATGCTAAAAACACGAGACCATGATGAAGTATTAACTTCGTTAAAACTATAACGTCAGATTCGGCACGATGAAGATTTTCGGCTGGCTGATCAAAAACACGTTCGTATATGTTGCCTAACACGTATCTACCCATTTCGAAATACCTATGGTTGTGCTGAAGTGGTTCTGAGAATACAGTCCGATATCGCGCTAATAGTTCGTCTTCTCTTAAAGAGAGTTCGTTTATCGCCAGCAAATTTACATATCTTTCGTCCAGTTCTCGGAATGCTTTAAGGGAATCAATACAATAAACAGATGCAGGTATGGCCTGGAAAGAGGATAATATTAAGGATTATTTTAAAGAATCGCCAAATTGTTGGGTATGGTTTTCAGCTAAAATTTACCATATTAATTGTTTCCAAAACACAACGTATAATAGGGAAATCAAATGTCCAGCCATTGTGAGCAACAACACATATTGGCTTCTCAAGACGCTCCAAAAATATTAATAGGCTGTTAGCGGTCTTGACATCGAATGGTGTCTCATTACTCAGCATGGCATTGGTGAGACCTACAAAACAGAAAATACATTATATTGGGAATAAAAATCGCCTAAAGTAAACGGTGAAACCTAGTTATGCTAACCACCTTTGGCTCAGGCATCTAGTGGTCTACTCACACAGGTGACCACCATATGCGGCGGCTTCTTTTTTTGGTGAGCAGTGCAACAATATTAGGAATCTATATTAAAGTCATTAAGCGTATAATTCGTTATACAAATATAAGGCATAGTAAAAATAAATTCATGATTTTTCCAATAGATGGCTTTAGTTATCTGCATCTCGCATTGTATAAGTGCGATCAGCAGATATACTAAATGATGTTAGAAAGATGAGATTTTGGACTCAAAAGAACTACTAAAGCAACCCTGCGATTGCTTGACTCATTATTGTTTGAGCACGCGTCAAAGATGGACACCAGGAAAAAGAAAATACGGTAAACTTTACAGTTTTTCTTCGAAAAAGGTGAAAACGCAAGCCCGGCGGCTGCAAATGTAAACTAATACTAACTACGGCCCTGATACTGAACGGCTAATCATGCGCAATTTAGGTTTCGTCGTGTACTGTCAACAATTGGACAGCCTGAAGAAAGCAAATAGTTTAATTAAATATCAGTGTAACCTTGAAATCAGGATATATCAAAAAGTCTAAATTATTTTTAATATAATTTTTCAAGGCCTGTCAAAGGATCCGTCCGGCTTGATGATAATTCCACAGTTACTATTTAAATCAGATTCCCCCATGGATTTTGTTAATTCCGAAAAGTGCGCACGTCCCTGGTTTTCTTGGCTTCTTCCGAATAGAATCGAGCTCATCTTCGTTGCTTTGTCTGTCGCACAGTGCCTTACACACTTGTAGAAATACTACAATTTACAGAAATACTTATTTCTTTTTATTTTAGCTTGAAGAAAAAAGTGATTTGCACGGAAATATCGTGTGGCAGAACTTAGTTTAAAAATTAATTTCATTTACGAAAAGCTAACATTTTTCCTAGTAATAACAAAAACGTGTATTATTTTTCTTATGTTAAAATTTAAAATAATACATTAAAAACAACGTTTATTTACAAAAAGTGATTTTATATACTTTCTTTGTATTTAATTGACTAAAAATATCAATCCCATTTAAGAAACCAAAAATGTTTCAATTTCTAAAGAATTTTTGGTTTTCCGATTTCGGAAGAAGCAAAATATGGAATTAATGTCAACTTCGATAAATTAAAAACAATGTTTATTTACAAAAAGTGATTTTATATACTTTCTTTGTATGTATTTAACTAAAAATATCAATCCCATTTAAGAAACCAAATATGTTTCCATTTCTAAAGAATTTTTGGTTTTCCGTTTTTGGAAGAAGCAAAATATGGAATTAATTTTAACTTCGATGGGAAAGGAATTCTGTGACGGGTCTGTTAGTGGTCTTTGTTATTTAGCTGTGTAACTAATATGGGTCGATAAGATGGCAATAGAATTCATGAATATGCATGACCCAGTATGAATATGATTGTGAAATTAACAAATTTTGCCGCAAAATAATTCGATATTGGATATCGGCCAACTTAGCCAGTTGGCTAAGTTGATGGTGATCTATTTAGAGAGTGCGACTACGCCAAAACAGAAAAGGCATTTGTATCTTAGCAAAACGTTGTCGATAAAAAAAGAACCTACAATACGCCTACACCCACAACGCCTTTAATCTCTTTATGAAATATCTTGGTGGTGTCTCTACATGAAAAATTTCTTGGGAGTCACTTTCTTTGCCACTTTCGTACGCTCTGAGCTTCATTAAATTACATTCAGTATCTAAGTTTTTTTTGTTGTCCTTTATTGAGCAACTTAAATCTTATATATAATATAAATTGTTGCATATTGTAATTAAATTACAAGCCAAGTTTGTAAATAAATAAATGAATTGTTCTGCTTGTACCTAAAAAAAATATTGTTTCTTTGTGTAAAAACTATATAAATTTAATACACCAGTTATTATGTTAAATATGAGTGGAAAACTCTGTTTATTTTATTAACATCTCACGCTTAAAAAGCTTTATTTATCGCGTTTTTGTGAAATTAAAGCTAGCGGATTTATACGCATTTTTCGTCATGAATTTAAATTTCAAAAAAGCTACAACAACAATAATTTTGGGCTGATATAGTGTGCCATATTTTTTTAATTTTGCGTTCTTTTAGATGCTTTATTATATTACGAATGGCAGCTCCACATGCATCCCTCTCATTAGTCTTTATCTGTTACGTGAATTGGCTGTAGTATCAAATTCTTGTACCAGATGGTTTACATTTTAGATTTTCATCTTTGGGTGCCTCCGTTGCATTCTAAGATGTCATCATCTTCTGTGGAAATATAAGTCCTATGCAAGTTACAAATATAAAATGTTCTAATAAAAATGTTTCTAACTTGCATAAAGTCCAATTTTTCTAAAGCAAATGTTTACGGGGCCGCGGTTTAAAAATTAGACTTTTCAGACATCGATAAGAGTAATACATTTGCATATGATAATTTGATTACTTTTCAGTATAAAATTTGTTAGAGTGCCGTGTTTTTCTGTATGAATATTACGATACAAACAAACCTTTTCTTTACGACAACTCTTGATATACGCTTTTCTTTTTGGGAGACAATTTTATAAATATATTCTTTGTGGACCATTTTCCAAATAAAGATATATAAAAATGTTCTTTGGAAATAAAAATGTTCTTAATAAAAATTTCGAAGATACTTCTTGCTATGAGTACGCAAAAAACTTTCTGGGAAACCACTTTCCGTTCTAATAATACTAATGGGGAGGTAATTAGGCATTTTTCTATGTGAAAAACATCCCTTCAGACGCGAAATTTCAGGGCGGATCTAATTCTGGAACATGAATATTGTATATATCCGACGAGTTGTCAGATCTGGTCGTTATATATGTTATTTGAAAATTTATTGAAATACCTATTAGGTATAATATTAACCTATCTCGACGCAATTCAAATGTCTGAATTTTTAGCCTAACTTTTTTGACAAAATGCATATAATCTCCAAATACTTAAAAATGTAAATCATTTAAAAATACCTCAAAAATCCCAAAAACCTTAAAAACTTTCACTTGTTTGTATTCAGTTCGATCTGTGTATTAGAAAATTTTCTTTATATTTACTGAAGTTAAAGATAATTTAAGCTTTTTGCATAAAGCTTGATTCAAGTTGTCTACGCAGCGGTTTATGAAGTCTTTTGCATCTGAAACTCCCAACTTGACGAGAATTCCTTACTGATCGCACAGACTCGAAAGTTATTTGCAAAAGAAGTTAGATAGATATCTCGAAAGTAACGGCTATAGGGTCATATAATATTTTTCCGAGTTTGGGATTACTCGAGAATGAATGTTCCAATTACACCTTTTTGTTAACGCCCTACATATCTGACAATCCAAAATGGCTGATATTGTCAACATATATAACAGACATGTGTACCAACATAACAGAAAAAAAAATGAGAAAATCGAACATACATACGTAACTCACGAAATTTGAAAATAATGGTTATTTTTTGATCACGCCTCGTACTAAAAGATTTCGGAGGAGTTATATCTGGAAAATGTATTTGTTCTGTACAAATAATGCTTCTAGCCATTTGTTTTGCAGCATGGCTTAGTATTTATTGGAATCCTGTGCAACCACCTGTGGCTTCTCAAGTGTCTTTTAGGCATATTTTATCAAATTTTTGTGGACGATGTTTTCTTTATGGGGTGTCTTTAGTTACACGTTTCTTTGTAGAAAGATATTGGGCAAACAAATCTCTACGCGGTTTCTAAGGGAGACAAATTTCTAAGCTTATAATATAATATAGATAATATATTTACCTTGGAATTAAGGTTTTTTTTTTTAAATATCGCTAAGATTGATCATTCTACTCTTTATTAAGTCATGTTACAACAAATATTTACTATTTCACCTGACATTTGTGCCGCTATAGGATTTATATCTCTCTCTGGATTAATCAACATCGTTAGTTTGTGCACCAAGCGTGGCAATTCCGGTGGTATATTAGGGAAACCCCTATCACCTTCCACGCCTTGCTCACGGGCCGCGGTATTTTGATTGGAATTTTCTGCGAGACTCTTTGCCGGGAATGCGTAAATACATAACTCTGTAATGGCACAGGTATTGCCCTGTTGTGACGGTAGGCCAGTGGTTTCCAGATCAAATACAGCTATGGTTTTTACATGCCCGTTATTTATTTCAGACATTTCTAGATAGCACTGGTTAATAGTAAATATAAACAATTTTCTAGAGGCCAAGGCAATGCAACAATAGCAACGAGTTCCTAGGAACGTGATAGATATTACATATGTACGTATCTTGCAAGAGCCGGGGTGTTACTATAGTAGGGAATTCGTTTAAGTGATCGGTTGCCGTTAGCAGATGGGCCACGGCTTGTGTAAATGACTAATCGCTGCCGATTGCATCGCATGACGAAATCGAGCAAGTTGTTAAGTCAATGCAATTATATTCATATGCTAGTATGCAAAAGCTTTTGCCCAAAGACCTTTACAAACAAAACGAGAATATTACCAGATGCAATTAAAGTTGTGGGAATTTCGAGGGATGTTACAAATAATGTGTCAGCAGCAGCTGAATTTATGCAGCCCCATTTAACTATATTTGGGTTGTCGCAGTTTTACTAAAATAAATCGTATTATTACTAAAATACATCAAAATAAAACAAGTCCCTCACATTACATCAAAATGGTAAGTACATTTGAACGATAAGTCGAAACTACGATAGTAATATAGCGCTTTAAATATGGAAAGTTTTAGGTTGTTAGTTTTTTCTAGTACGCGAGTTTACGCTAATAATTTTTGAAGCTCGGATCGCTATTTCTTTAACTAGTTGTGCCTAGTAGTGATAGTTGGGTTTGCAGCAATTTTGCCATAATAGGCATGCCTAGGTGGCAAGTAACGCCGGCTTGCTGAAGTCACACAGAGTGCAGAGCGATTCCGTTTCGGAGCAGTTCTGGAAAGGAAAAACTCCACATTTTTAAATAACATCTTATTGGCAACATTCATCAATACCAATAAAGGTAAGTACCAGTACCAATAGACTTTTATAAAAATGTCTATGGAGACATTTTCCCCTGCGTAAAGTGCTCGTGAAGACACTTTTTTACATGAAGAAACATATGAGAAGTTTATATAACTACTTATACTCTCTTGAATCATCCGAAAAAAAATGATAATTTTATTGCGTTGTTATATGTACAAAGTTTACAATTGATATTTTATACTTCCTAATACATATCAGTAACAATTTAAAATTTTACAGGTCAGTTTTGGAGAGAATAATAAAATTATATTATACGTCTACACGTAACTAAACAAAATAAAAGAGAGTACAAAATTACAGCAATAATACAATACGACAAGTAAGAAAAAAATATAAAAATACAAAATCAAACATGCATGAATTTTAAAGCACATTCGCTAACATTTTCCCAGTGTTTCCACCTTATCAAATGATATTTTACGTTCTTCCGCATAAGCTAAAAAGTCCAGGCCATAGTGTAAAAGTAATTTTGTTAAAATCATTACATCCGTTTCAGCGCGGTGAAGGTTCTCATGGGGCTGCATAAAGACACGTTCGTAGATATTACCCAATTTATATTTTCCTTTGGGTGGGTATTTAGACTTAGGTTGAAAAGGCTTCGAGAATAGCTCTCTGCGTACGCTAAGACCTTGCACGCGTTTGCCGGGATTTAATTTATCTGGCACATCGTCACCGATATCGCGCTTTCTGTTCTGCGTTTTTGTTTTACGATTAGGTGTAGTTTCGTTTTTTTCTTGCCAGTTAATCAAGCAGCTATCCTGCAATGGATCACGGCTGGTAGTAGGTGTATCGTCTTCGTTTTCGTCAGTAACATCAGCTGCGGCGTTGTTTTCGCGTTGTTTAACTGTAGAATTAGCGACTTCCTCTAGTTGAGTTTGTTTTTCGTCAATTTCTATAAATGCTTTAAAAGAATCTACACAATAGACGGATGAGGGTATACACTATAGAAGGACAAATCAAATTAAGTTCTTACGAAAAACGTAGGTTTGGTTATTTGCATGTTTCATCTTACCATATTTAGTTTATGAAAAACATGTTGTAACACTGGAAAATCGAATGACCATCCATTGTGTGCGACCAAACATATAGGTTTTTTTAAACGTTCTAGAAACAGTAACACACTGTTAGCCGTATTTTCATCGAACGGGGACTCATTGCAGAGCATGTCATTAGAAAGTCCTGTTCAGAATTGGATAATAGTAAGTGAACAAATTAAGATATGGCTAGTGGAAAATGCATATTGGAGGCATATATAAGCCTTTGGTTTCTCGGACTCTTACCCGTGATTCTTTCCGCCTCCGGATGTATCATCGCCCTCGGATTAATCATCAGGGTCAACTTATGAAGAATACGTGGCAATTCCGGCGGCAGACAGGCGAAAGAGTTAACACCTTCCATACATTCGTTTGGATGTAACACTGCTACGTTCCGCTTAACTTCATCTTTGATGCACTGGGCCGAGAAGGCGTAGATGCTTAGTTCCGTGATGGAACATTTATTAAATTGCTGCCATGGAAAGCCATTTGTTTCCAAATCTAATACAGCGAATGTACTTATGTTTTGGCAATGGTCCGTTAACATTCTCTTCAATTGTAGCGAGTTCCTTGGAATGTGATAGATATTACATATGTATGTACGTATCATGCAAGAGCCGGATTGTTACTGTAGTTGGGAATTCGTTTAAGGGATCGGTTGCCGTTAGCAGATGGGCCACGACTTGTGTAAATGACTAATCGCTGCCGATTGCATTGCATGACTAAATCGAGCAAGTTGTTAAGTCAATGCAATTATATTCATATGCTAGTATGCATAAGCTTTTGGCCAAAGATCTTTACAAACAAAACGAGAATATTACCAGATGCAATTAAAGTTGTGGGAATTTCGAGGGATGTTACAAATAATGCGTCAGCAGCGGCTGAATTTATGCAGCCCCATTTAACTATATTTGTGCTGTCGAAGTTTTACTAAAATAAATCGTATTATTACTAAAATACATCAAACTAAAACAAGTCCCTCACATTACATCAAAATGGTAAGCACATTTGAACGATAAGTTGGAACTATGATAGTAATATAGCGTTTTAAATATGGAAAGTTTTAGGTTGTTAGTTTTTTTAGTACGCGAGTTTACGCTAATAATTTTTGAAGTTCGGATCGCTATTTCTTTAACTAGTTGTGCCTAGTAGTGATAGTTGGGTTTGCAGCAATTCTGCCATAATAGGCAAGCCTAGGTAGCAAGTCGCGCCGGTTTGTTGAAGTCACACAGAGTGCAGAACGATTCCGTTTCGGAGCAGCTCTGAAAAGAAAAAAAATCCACGACATTTTTAAATAACATCTTATTGGTAACATTCATCAATACCAATAAAGGTAAGTACCAATAGACTTTTATAAAAATGTCTATGGAGACATTTTCCCCTGCGTAAAGTGCTCGTGAAGACACTTTTTTACATGAAGAAACATATGAGAAGTTTATATAACTACTTATACTCTCTTGAATCATCCGAAAAAAATGATGATAATTTTGTTGAGTTGTTATATGTACAAAGTTTACAATTGATATTTTGTGCTTCCTAATACATATCGGTAACAATTTAAAATTTTACAGGCCAGTTTTGTAGAGAATAATAAAATTATATTATACGTCTACGCGTAACTAAACACAATAAAATAGAGTACAAAATTACAGAAATAATACAGTACGACAAGTAAAAAAAAAAATATAAAAATACAAAATCAAACATGCATGACTTTTATAGCACATTCGCTAACATTTTCCCAGTATTTCCACCTTATCAAATGGTATTTTACGTTCTTCCGCATAAGCTAAAAAGTCCAGGCCATAGTGTAAAAGTAATTTTGTTAAAATCATTACATCCGTTTCAGCGCGGTGAAGGTTCTCATGGGGCTGCATAAAGACACGTTCGTAGATATTACCCAATTTATATTTTCCTTTGGGTGGGTATTTAGACTTAGGTTGAAAGGGCTTCGAGAATAGCTCTCTGCGTACGCTAAGACCTTGCACACGTTTGCCGGGATTTAATTTATCTGGCATATCGTCACCGATATCGCGCTTTCTCTTTTGCGTTTTTGTTTTACGATGAGGTGTAGTTTCGTTTTTTTCTTGCCAGTTAATCAGGCAGTTATCCTGCAATGGATCACGGATGGTAGTAGATGTATCGTCTTCGTTTTCGTCAGTAACATCAGCTGCGGCGTTGTTTTCGCAGTGCTTAACTGTAGAATTAGCTACTTCCTCTAGTTGAGCTTGTTTTTCGTCAATTTCTATAAATGCTTTTAAAGAATCTACACAATAGACGGACGAGGGTATACACTATAGAAGGACAAAGCAAATTGAGTTCTTACGAAAAACGTAGGTTTGGTTATTTGCATGTTTCATCTTACCATATTTAGTTTATGAAAAACATGTTGTAACACTGGAAAATCGAATGACCATCCATTGTGTGCGACCAAACATATAGGTTTTTTTAAGCGTTCCAGAAACAGTAACACACTGTTAGCCGTATTTTCATCGAACGGGGGCTCATTGCAGAGTATGTCATTAGAAAGTCCTGTAGAGAATTGGATAGCAGTAAGCGACCAAAGCTAAGATATGGCTAATGGAAAATGCATATTGGAGGCATATAAAAGCCTTTGGTTTCTCGGACTCTTACCCGTGATTCTTTCCGCCTCCGGATGTACCATCGCCCTCGGATTAACCATCAGGGTCAACTTATGCAGAATACGCGGCAATTCCGGCGGCTGACAGGCGAAAGATTTAACACCTTCCATACATTCGTTTGGATGTAACACTGCTACGTCCCGCTTAACTTCATCTTTGATGCACTGGGCCGAGAAGGCGTAGATGCTTAGTTCCGTGATGGAACATTTATTAAATTGCTGCCATGGCAAGCCATTTGTTTCCAAATCTAATACAGCGAATGTACTTATGTTTTGGCATTGGTCCGTTAACATTCTCTCCAATTTCAGCACCACCTTCGTGAAACACAGATAACAAAACAAATGCTCTAAAACGCTAATGCCTCCACCACAACCCCAATTGAAATAAACAACCAGTCAACCAAATCTTGTTGACACTGTCATCCACGATGGTTTGAACGTTCGAAAATTGGTGCACTAGCAGAAAGCAGTACATGATATTGGTTTATACATAACACCCTGTAAGATGTCACGACGACGACCGAATCCAATAAGAACAACAGGCAGATAATATGCCAGCAAATAAATTTGACAAACGGACAAATCGAGCAAAACCACAATTTCCATTTGTACACCGAAAAAATAATGAACTAATATTAACTGAACTAAAATTTTAACTATAGCGTGCGCATGGAATAAAAAAAATATGTCAAGAGAATTTTATTCTCCACGGATAAAAATAGTGCGATGAGGGCGTCTGGCGGTGTTACAATAGCACAGCGAATAAGAATTTGCCCTTAGGAATGTTGAGTGAAATGAAAATGTTGTTAATGAAATATATTTACTTGCAAACATGTTTATTTGCGGCCAGAACTTTAGTAGTAAATAAATAATAATAGATCAATGGCACATAGTAACAAATAAGTGGCAACAATTACATTGGGGACAATTTGACGTTTCCTCTCTTTCCCCTTTTTATCCAATTTGAGAGAAATGATTTAATGACATGGGTGATATGATCGACTTTTAATTGTCGTATTAACATATTCCACACCTCACAATAGCAAATTATTTCTATTGTTATTATATTATATACTCTAGTAATGCGTAGTTGATGCGATTTATTTGCTGTTTATTGATGTACACAACATTTACAGTTTAAAAAAGGGCGTAAGTGAAATTGACGACCCCAAGGCTATTGATGTAATAGAACTATGCAGTAGTAGCTAACAACTAATCCGTTCTTTATTCTGAGTATCGAATAATTGTTTAAAATTTTTATTTAATAAAATAAATGGTCAGCAACAATAGGGTTTCGTTCCAATTCAGTCATGGTGTATATTTTGTATAATAGATATTTTATATACATGAAAGTAAAATAAACGATTGTACTCATTTCCATATTACAAGTCTTTCCAGAAATTGTTTTCCATGTACAAATTTCTTTTCCTAAATTGTTTTGGATGATTGCCAATATCTGTTGGGTCTTGAAAGACTATTTTCGAATAGATAAATCCCTTAAAGATATTTATGATGTATAACGTTCAATTTGAAAATAGTTTTCGTATGGAAAAGAATCTTATGTGAAATATATTTACCAATTTTATTCTAAACATGTGTCCCAAACCACAATGAACATTTTCTTCTAAAACATACAAAAAGTTTTTTCTAATTTTTTTGTTATAACATTAGAAATAAAATAAATACTAAACCAATAACAAAAATTAAACTCAGTATTTTTCAAAAAGTAAGAAATTAATCAAAAAACATTGGACAAAATAATAAGTACATTTAGTTTAAATAAGGAAAAAAAAAATTCTGCTAAATTGGCTGAGTTTTGTTAAAAGCCGGTATATCCACCTTAATTTTCAATTATTTTGTTGACTCTTTTTGGCATGCTGGCAATAAGCTTTTTGCAGGCTTACCAAGTTTTTTTTTTTAAACAAAATTCCATAACTGATCTTTATTTTTAAGAACCTTCTTTCCAATTCTTTGTTTCAGCTCTCCCCAAAGATTTTCGATTGGATTTAAGTTCGGAGATTGATTTGGCCAGTCAAGGAGGGCAATATCATTACCTTGGAACCAATCCTTTATCAATTTAGAAGTATGCTTCGGATCCTTATCCTGCTGGAATGCCCTCTAAGAAGCAAAGGAACTCTTCTGGCTATCCGTTCTGGTAAATGTGCTTCTTGCAGTCTACGACGAACCGTTCGCGCTGAAATTACATTTCCAAATTATTGCTGAAATCGCTCTTGAAGACACAAACGGGTCTTTCTTCGTAAGTGTTACAATACGGATATCTGTTGTTTTTGAAGTTTTGTTGGGTCTTCCGCTAGTTTGGACGGGCTTTTTAGGCTTTAAAGTATTTTGTACAAAAAATAGCGACCGATTCGTAGTTTCTGCTATAGAACAAAGATCTTGGCCACTTTCTCTTAGTCTTGAAACAATTTTTCTCTCCTCCGGAGAACAATGACTTTTTTGACCCATGGCTGATTTTTTTAACAAAATATTTTGTAATGAATAAAGATAAACAACAGTAAAATAACTAGCCTTCCAAAACTAACTAATAACTTCAGCAGACTGCGACAATATTAAAGAATTGAGCAATGTGTATATTATTTTCACGTGGAAGCCCTAATTTTGTTCTTAATTGCAAAGGCATTACCATATTAAAGTTATTTAAATAAAAAAGAATTGCCATGTTTACTTTCAGTTAAAGTAACTAAAATTAAACATAAAGCAAAAAATGGCAGGTGTACTTATTTTTTCAACCATATATGTATATGAACATTTTTTCCAAGAGACTACTTAAGACATTGCCTTCCTATAAATGTTTTCATAGAGGCTTTCCTATACAAATGGAAAGTGTCTAGAAGGATAGTTTCCTCTATGAAAGGTGTCTACAATTATACTTTCTCTATGAAAAATATCACGACGTCATTTTTTTCTGTGAAAAGTGTTGCGTAGACATTTTTACATACGAAAAATGTCGACGAGTACACTTCTCTGTAATAAGTATCTACGAAAGACACTTTTCTATATCAAAAGTGCCTACGATAACACTTTTCTCTATCAAAGGTGTCTATGATGACACTTTTCGTTACCAAAAATGTCTACTTTTCTCTATGAAAAGTGTCTACGATGACACTTTTCTCTATGATAAGTGTCTAAGTACACTCATCTGTGAAAAATGGTTACGAAGACACTTTCCACTGTGAAAAATGTTTACGAAGACGCTTTTCAGTGTGAGAAGCGTTTACGATGACACTTTCTCTGAGAAAGGTGTTTACGATGACTTTATACGATGGCACTTTTCTCTGTGAAAAGTGTGTTCCACGTTTTTCTGTGGAAAGTGTTTATGATGGCATTTTTCACTTATAAAAAGTATTTGCAACGAGACTGAGAAAAGCAAATTTTTCTCTGAAGACATTTTTCTGTATGAAAAGAGCTTATTGTGAAGGCAATGAAATTGATTTGGAAGAATAAACGTTTTCTGAAAAAAGGAACTGGTGTTACTTTTTGGACACAGTTTTGCTGTTGGTCCAACTTTGGAAAATACGAAACGTTCTCTATATTTGCCTATATTTCCATTGTTACTTAAAAGCAATAATTCGCAAATTTTTTCATGACGCTGCTCTAAATATGCGAGTGATTTTTGGAAAATAAATACTAAAAATATATTTCAGTGCATTATGCAAAAGAACTGTTTTCTGTATACTAATACTTCGCCGTAAATACAGTGTAAGTAGAACGAAAATACATATACAACTTTTGAGGTTATGCAGTTAAATACTTACGATTTTTTTTTTCATAATAGATTTGTATTAGCTAATAAAACATTTTCTCGTCAATATTTTTCAAAATATTTCCATTTTTTTTATTATTTTTTTCGGTTTTTTCATATTTCCATTTTTTCAATCAATTTTTCATAAATTAGTTTCTTTTGCATTTTCATTAAATTTATTAATTATTCTATGAAATTATTTATACTTAAATTTAACGTTTTTTGTTGCTTTTTTAATTTATATTTTCATTCAATTCATTCATTACCATTTGTTTAATTCCATATTTATTAATTAAATATAATTTAATTTAATTCGTCAATGTGACGAAGATTTTTTTTCGTTTGGAAGGACAAGGAGAAGGGTTTCTATAAAGTCTGAATTCAGGAGTTGAAAGAAAATAATTTACAAAGAAAATGATTCAAGGAATTTATAAACTAGGGCAGGAGTTGGAGTGTTTTTCGCGAATCGTTGAGGTTTTCGTATAAGCCATAGGAGGGATGAGTTTTTTGTGTTTTTTTTTAACAAATTTAATAATTAAAATAAAGGACGGTTATGGGATATAACTTAAAAGTTTTAAAATTTTTAATTTTTATATCGTCTTGTTGTTTTAATTTAGCATCGGTTTGGTTTTCACTTTAACATTTATTTTTTTTTTTTTAGTTTGAATTTTGTTTCAATTAATTAATTCCAATTTTTTAACTACTTTTGTTTATTGTATTTTTTGTTTGTAATTAATAGTTATTTTTGTCATGCAAAAAAACAATAAAACAATTCCTTATTGGTTTTCTTTTTATTATTATTATTATGCTTAAGGGTATACTATTATGTATTTATAAGTACTATGTCTAAATATACGCCACTTTTTACATAATTGGTTTCCATTTGATTGGCAATAATAACAGCTTAAATTGTTTTTCAATGGTTTACGTTAAAACTAGTTGTCTGTTTTTTGGTTTCTAAAATATGTGGATTTTTTGTTTTGCATTTTTTACATCTTTATTTGTTATAATTGGTAAATTTTAGGGCTCAATAGCTTGATTCAAGCGGGCGTCCTACGCCTGGTTTATATTTAAATTGAGTCCTTAGGGATTAAGGATGCGTGTATGTGTGTATGTGTATTTATGTGTGTCATATATCAGCCGTCGGGAGGTTTGCTTTGAAACACTTTCGAGCACTCTAAAAATGTAAACAATTTGATAGGCCAATAATCAAAGACCAATTATCAGATAAAACTCAGACCTATAACCAAATTTAACTTGATTTGCATAGTATGAAAATTGAACCAAATTATCTGAAAATAGGATTAAATCTGTCAGATAAATTAATCAATGTTTTGTCTTTTTAAAGCCTAGCACGTAGTTTAGGTTCTTATTTCGAATCCTCATATTTTATTTATGAACTAAAAACATAGGCAACCAGGGCAAAAATTTCAGTCAGTTGAACTGACTTATACACACAGTGTTGTGTTGATACAAAAACTTACGGAGTGGCAAGAGCAGCTTGTTAAACCATTATGTTCAATCAACAAATGCTGTGAATGATAAATTGTAACTTGCAGAATTTAACATTACGGCTTAATTATAATGTCTTCAGCTAATTTGTACGTGGGAGACCCTGACGTGACCGGCAATACAGGTTATTTTCATTCGCAGAACTGGGTTTGACAAAAGCTCAGTTATTTTGAATTTATTACAATTGAACGAAAAATACGAGTCTGGGAATATCTGAGTTAAAAAGGTGTGGATATGCCTTGGAGTTCTTAAAATTTTGTCAAACATTGTAATTTAATATAATCGCCAAAAATTCAAGTTCCACAAATCGATCAAATTGTGTAGGAGAATTTAGAAATGAAATATATTTACTTAAGCGCCCAGGACTAAATGTATTAGACTCATGATGATTGGCTGAATAATGTGCAACTGCTTGAAAGATATGAAGCTAAATATATATAGATTAAATCAGTAATTTGTTTGGGAGATAACAAGAAGGGGCGTGGAATTATGAAGTAATACGGCGGACAAAACTTTATACTGGAGCAGTCTACGGATAGGGTGTTACAGGGGAATATTTTAAAATCGGTACAAGAAAGACGACATCGCTCAACCGACTTAGAGTTATGTAAAGCATTTGGTCAAAAGAAACTTAGTACATTTTTGGCGGTATTAAAATAAGAATGATATACACCTTTATTCCTTCGGGTGAATGTGTAAAAACCATGACTGCAAACCATGTGATATTTTATGTTGTTTCAGTTCTGTGCTTTACCTCAACTTTGAACCATTGGTTCGCTTGATCAGATGGTTTTTTATCCAGCTCAAATTACGGTTTTGTTTAGATTTAATTTAGTAGATACCTAATTCAAGTTAGGATGGATAGATACCCTTTAGAAATCATTTTTCATTCACATCTTTCTTTAGACATCTGCCGTCTCTTCTTATATAAACTTTTTTTCTGGATTTGGTACAGGTAGCAGTCGGCTGGATCACTATTCACAATCGTTATCAGTTCCTTCCCGGCTACCAAGCCAGGATATTTCCTTGTTATCAGCCTTAGTTCACGAAATTTTCCGATATATATGTGCGATCAAAATTCTACACACAAATAATAATAAAAGATAGATTCAATTCAATCCCATGAATGGGATAAGGGAGAGCCTCCTGCATTTAGTGATCTAACACGCATTCTTATTTTAGACTCACATTGAAGGTGCTTAAAATGTGGCCCAAATTTATTGAGGTTCGTCCTTGATTCAACAAACAGTATGTATTATAAACGAATGCCGATGACCGAAACGATAAACTGAATTTGCATGGCTAATTTGTATGGGGTTGTATGGGGGGATCCATCAAAACGTGGACAATATTGCCTATTACTTAATTTATGAGTTAAATATGATCGAGTTCCAATGATAACAACAGTTTCTGGAAGCGAAAACAACGATCTGGGGCGGTCCATTGGTACGGTGTCTATGCTAAAATATGGTATATTTTCAATTTGGTTTATTATTGGAACGAATAAATCACATGTCGTCTACCCATTATTTTGTTGAAACTGATTAATAATTTTGATTTATACTTTGATCGTGCACATATACGAACGAGTAGACAGATTGGTATTGTTAAATCGATTAAGAATTTAATTCTGAGTCGTTCGGTATATATTTTGTATGATCTAAATGAATATATGATATTTATAATAAATGTCAGTGCAAACTTAATACATCTTGAACCATAATGTGTTGTCAAATATAAAAACCCTAGTACAAGTTTCTCAAGCTTACATTCGGAACTGTCTCTTGTTCAGTGAGTTTAAAAATGGAATGTGTATAAATTCTTTGAATACATATCCCACCTATAGTGTGCAAATTGAATTTGATTTTGTAATATGTGGCAAAATGAGTCGAACTTCAAGCATAGGACATTAAGTTTACCAGCAACGGTCTGGTTGTGGGCTTGTAAAGCTTTCATCATCGATCCAAAACATGGTAAATCGTGGAACTTCAGTAAAATGCTAATCGACTATTGGCGGTAATACCCAAGGGAGTCGTTTCATAACTCAGAACTTTTGTCTAAAGATTTGCGGATGCCTTGGGTCGAATTTTATTTTATAGACTTCAAAGAAAAAAAAATTTTTTTGGTTGATTTGAGTCGATTCTTTTGGATTATAGATTCTAAATCAAAGATGATGAAACTGTTTCGTAGGAAATTCGATTACAGTGGAAATCTCTCAAATGACGGTCCTATTACTGTGACCATACAGTGGATATAATAAGGACTGAATTGTAACTTGGCTTCATACGAGTATGTAGTGAAATGTAGGTGGCATGAAATAAATGTTGCATCACTGAAATGATACATTAAGAGAAAATGTGGAACCTGTTGAGGAAGCTGAGAAGTGCATATAACTACGACTGCGCTCTAGCTGTGGTAAAGTCATTTTCGCTAAATACACACCTGTCACATCTGTTAAAATGTATAGTTCCCTATCATGAAATGGATATGGACTTCAACTCAATAGATGTGTTAAACAAAAGTAGTTGTTTTTCTAAAAATCATATTTTAATAATAAAAAAAATAAATATTTTCCGCGATAAGTGGCCCCAGCATCGCTAGTCATTCTAATTTTGCCGAGTTGCTCAAGAGTGTTCATATATGAGAACCCTGATACTGAGTAGAATGTTTTCTATGAAGTAACATTATTCATGAAGAGTATTTCCTATTCGTTTCTTTTTTTTCTTGTAGTAGAACGCTTAAAGTTAAGAGCATTTAAATTATTTATAAATTATATCAAAACACAATTTCATAGCAAAATTTTTGTTTTTACAAAATTTATTCTAAATAGTATTTTTTGACAAGGTTGAAGTGAAAAATTTATTTTCGTACTTTTCATGTTTGCTGTATTATAGAAATTTTTGTATTTAAGGTTTCATTTTAAATTCGTTTATGTTTTTAGTTTTATTTACTCATATTAAGATAAAGTAATCAGGAAATGTAAATATAAAACTAAATGTTCTTTGGAATTGTTATCGATCGGTCGAATCTTAAGGTAGATAGAGTTGTAAGAACACAGCGTGGATAACTTAAGAAAAAAATGATATGGTAAATTTACTGAAATGATTGCAGGTTGCATTAAAACAATACTATTGAAAAAGTTTAAAAGATATTATCTACATTTTCAAAAATTGAGCAGAGTAGAGAAGCATAAAATTTAAAAAAAATTTACTGCATGCAAAAGTGGGAAATCTATCACGCATTTATTGACAAACACATCGTTTGGAATCGTCATTAAATGATAGTTTAACGAGTGTGAAATAGAATGCTGGCTGAATGCAAAAATGCAAGGGAATTTGTTTTGTTTCCTATTCTGAACTATTACCAGGAGACAGAAATCCTTTGTGTTTTTTTTGCTATATTTTTCTAGGAACAAATTTTGAAGAAAGTTTCAAGGAGACGTGGGTAGAAGCTTGCCGCATTTGTTGAAGTATTGTTACAGAATGCCTGTAACTGTTCGGCATTGCAGGTACTGAACCTGATCCACCGGTACAAAAGAGGCCATTTGCCTCATAGGGTATTCAAAACTTGACCAGTTTTTTGAATTCTTCGACGCCATCAATTCTAGCGCAGTAGGAAAAATACTAAATTCTTCATGGGTTGAACCCAGGATTTCATACCGTATATGGCAATTTTGTTTATTAGAGGTATCATATCTCAGCAAGACGGCGTTAGAGACAGCTAACGCCACAATGAACATTCTGCATCAACTATTCGGGAATGTGGTTGTGTCATTCGCAGGCAACGTGAATCAACCATCAATACCGTGCAATTTGATCTTGCCAGACTATTTCGAGTGGGGTCTTCTGAAATCGTATGTCTATGCCAATAAGCTGTAGTCGACAGAGCTCTCAAAGTCAGTATAGTCCAAGGTTAGTGTTTAAATTCAGCCAGAGCCTTGCTCAGAGTTATTGAAAATTGAACTTGTCGGTTTAGTGCTTCCGAGCGAATCCCCGCTGGCTTTTGAATAATTTTGTATTATATACATAATGACGTTTATAAGTTTCCCAAATAAGTCTCCCAAACAAAATGTTTCGTTAACACCGCATATTTTGTTTTATTCCATTTTAATGTCGGCCTGGCCTGTTTGGAAAACCCTTTACATACATACAGTATGTTTACACAGAAAGCGGCTTTTTGTTTTGTTTATTTGCGAAACAACAACGACTGAAGGATATTAAGTAGCCTGGTTTATAGTTAGCGTGACGTAATTTCTATCCCTGATAGTCTTTTGCTAATCCAAGATGACAATTGCATTTCAGAAAAATATGAGTATTTTTGGTTCATAAGCAATTCAGTCCATGCAAACATTTCAGTAAATTGTCATGTTTAGTCAGCTGTTTCATTGAAATACGGCAACCCTTATAAACGGCATTCACACTACTGCCGAAATTTTTTGGTCTATGGAAATTATTTGACAAAAAAGCTGACATTTAAAAAAAAATAGATGCTTCAAATAAATCTGGAAACGAGAAGTTTCGGCTGTTATGTAAACTAGGCTTTTTCCACACTGATAATGTTTTGAAAGAAACAAAGAAAGCTGTAATTTCAGAAAACATCATCAGCGATTCAGGTGCAATATAGAGTTAAACATGTTTATGTCTTTACCACACAATTGTTTCCGGCAGATTTGGGTTTTACCAATAACTACTATGAAGTCATAAGCTGATCCCTACTTAATATCAGTGTAATAAAGTTCATGTATATTTCGAATATGATTACAAATAAAAAATATAACAACCTTGTTTATGTGCTTGTATTAATATGTAGGTCGATTCGATTTGGATCGCTTATATAGAGAGTTTGGTCATAGTTTCGTTAGATTTAAGAAAAATCTACAAATTCATAAAGTAGCCAACATGTACAATTTTATATAGCATTAAAAAAAAAAAAAACAAAAAAAAAAATAAGAAAAAAGATTTAACCTAATTTATTTCAACAGCTGAAAACTATTGCAGATTATAAACAACACTTAGTATGTACTCGTACACCTATCTAGCTACAAAATGTTACCTAGGTTTTTGGTTTTCAAAATTGTTTAAATTTTTTTCAGAGAAAGATTTTTCAGTTGGTTGTTGTTTAAAGTAATTTGTGGTTTAGGTGGCTTAACTACTTACGTAATAATTATTTGCTTTTCCTCGGTTTCATTTTGGTTGCCTAAAATTCGGTCTAGTTTATGCTAAAAGATAAGTTCAGTTTGAGTTTTCTTTAAATTGTTTTTTTTTTTATACTAAAACTTAATTCATAGAATTATTAGAATGGAAGAAATCTGTTTTTAGAGCTGAGCGATTAAGTGTTTAATTGCAGTGAAAATTCGTTAACTATAAAAGAAAACCAGAAGATTTTAAAATTATATGGCATTTGGCGAATTTGAACTTGATTATACTCATGATTGATGTCGTAGACAAGGGGAGATTTAATCGATTACAATTATATTGGAAATTTTTGAAAAATAGTTGTAAACTGTGGTTTTTGATTTGTATATATTTTTAGGTTATTTCTATGTCATAAATTAAATGTTTAATAAATTGATTTGAAAAAAAGGTACTAGATTAGGTCACCCTAGAGAACCAAACAAAAACTTTTGGTCGGAAAATTAACCCCAATTCACATCGCAAAAGAAGTTTTTAGTTTCATTATATGTTAATATATGCATTTCATATATACATTTTCATTTATACATTTTCATATATATCAATATGAGGTATAGTTGAAATAAATGCATTATTTTTGCAATAGATAGCTCTATTAATCGGTATTCCGCGTTGCATAAGAGTGCTTAAAAAGATAAGATTTCGTGCTCAAAAAAAAAAAAAAAAAAAAAAAAAGAAAAAATATGCAAATATTTTTGTGATTACTGGCCATCAGCGGAGTTTCCCCGATAAAGGGGAAAACGCAAGTCAGGAGGCTAAAAACGTAAATATTGCAACAGCTAATCAAAGGCTAATTGTTCAAAATGTCGATAGAATAATGTAACTCATCAAGTCTGACCGTTAAATAAGCGCTGTTTCGATTGCTCAGGAATTAAAAATTGTACAAAAAAATGTTTAGATCCGTTTGAATAAAGCTGGATAGGAAAAGAAGCTAAATGTTTGGGTGCCGCACAAGTTCATGCTAAAAAATGTATGGATCAAATTTCGAAAATCGAATCGCAACTGAATCGCAACAAAATCCAACCATTTCCGAAGTGGATGATCATAGGTGGTGAAAAGTTGTTCACTTACGATAGCGTTACGCGAAAACAGACAAGGTTTGCACGTGTAAACGACGGCCAAATCGGTATAGCCGTGTGTTTGGATTGGTGGGGAATCATCTAAAATCAAACTAATAATTCGGACCTAAACTATTAACAATTGGGCCGTATGAAGGTAGCAATCGTCCACAAGCGCTCAATTTTGACCAAAAGGAGAAGAATCGTGTTCCCTCAGAAAAACGACAGGCTTCACATATACATAGCAAAACGTCAAAAGCTCAGGGAACTGCATTGAGAAGTTCTTATGTATGTACTTTATAGTCCGAACCTGGCAACAGGCGATTACTATCTGCTCTTGTTTATGGCGAAGCCTATGAAAATCGACTCTGTAAGTTTTTCGTGAACAGGGATGAGGATTTCTATGAGAGAAGCATAAAATAGCAGCAAGTTATCGAACAAAACGGTGCATATTAGACCTAAATCGGATCATTTTAACTGTGCTAACTAAAGCCTTCAATGTCGTGCAAAAGCAATGGATTTTTTTACTACACTTTACCTCAGCTATTGAAAATGCATTTCAACTTCAATATGAATGCCCTAATCGATCGACTTACCTGGGTCTGGCCGTTTTTAAAAGACTGGCTAAAATTACACTACATTCGTACTGCGCGACAATTCTATTTCCACGTGTTTTTACGCGTTCGCCCTAATGTTTGTCGGCGTATATCCCAAAAATTCAAAAAATTTAGTATACAACGATTGAAGTAACTGCAGTCTACGAATAAGGAATTACGACGGAAACATTAATTTTGGACAAATCGGTCAGTTTGCATGGGAGCTACCACAAAAGGTAAGGCCATTTCGGTCATTTCATTTTCATTTTCGGATTATAGTTTACCAAACACATGATGTGAGACGAATTTGTCTATATTCAGTATAATTGCTTGAAATATGATATGAACCGAAAATTATATAGGTTAAACCGGTCTTTTGTATGGAAGGTACTAGAAGGGGCGTGGTTACTTGGTCGAATTTTCTAAGGTTTGGCTATGTATATTTAAGTAATACAGCATATAAAAAATTAGATTACTACAACCTATTATTGGAAAAAAATTAAGGAAAAATTAATTTAGGAAAATCGGTAAATTTTTGTGGGAGCTAGCAGAGAGGGTGCATGGTTTCTCGGTCGACCTTTCTCAAGATTTATAGTGAAGTATAGATCATAATGAACAAAACTATAGGCTACTGCAGTCTACTAATTGGAAATTATAGAGGAAGACTTTAATTACACTTTCACTCGGATTATCTATTTCAATCAACGTTTACCTTCTACAAAATTTGACTAAGTTCAGTGCAACTAAATAACAAATATGAACCTAAGTAGTCATGGAGTAAAGTGGCCATTTGCATGTGCGATGTTATTTGCATAAATTATTATAATAATAATAAAAAATAACTAAATATATAATAATAAATAAATATATAATAATAAATAAATAATAAAAATAAATAAATAATAAAAAAATAAATTAATATACAATAGACAAAAATTACTGCAGGTTATTATAGTCTACGAATGAGGATTTGTGGGGAACTCATTAAATTTTGGAAAATCAGTCAGTTTGTATGAAAGTCACAAGAAGGTAGATCGGTATATTTCATTTACAATCCCCGGCTACGATCTGGCAAAATATTAGGCTGTTCCAAGTTTTAATGAGTTTGATAAAAGCCCATAAAAGGCAACCAGCCGGCCAGATAGAAGGACATCGCTCAATTGATTTGAAAATTCATACAAAGTACCAAGACCTTTCTTTTGTCTATTACATTTTTACCGTATAAAATAATACATAACTTCATTCCCTTGGTGAAGTATAAAAATGTTACTCCTTCACTGTTGCAATCGAATACAATAATCGCCCTTCCCCAAAACATTTATATTAGATATACTCGTATGATAACTTTATAAGTGATAATTTTTGTAGTTTTATGTATAATACTTAATAGCTCCTAATTTCGCCAGTTTTAACTACTATAAAGTATGTATATATTTGTATTCCTATTTAATTTCGAAATCCATGCTTTGGTTCTTATTTTTCTTTCTTGTTTCAATAACTTAAAATAAAAGTAACGGCAGTGTTTTTTTTTAAATTTCTTTTTTAATATACACATTTTATGATTTCTTGTCGGTAAGAGGTAGGTTTTTATTACATTATTAAAAAAACCAAAAGTTTAACTAGTTTCTTTTTTTTTACAAGGGATTTTATATTGACCTTCATGTTGTATTGATTATTTCTTAAAAAATATACAATTTTCGTTTATACAATTATACACATAGGTGGGATTTAATAGTTGGGAAGCTTTGTTGTTTTAGTAAAATATTTTAGTTTAGTGGTTAGGTTTTCATTAAATTGGAATTAAAATGAGGTTATGTTTTGGCGCACAAATAAACTGGAATATAATTTGTTATTTAAATGAAAAGAAATTTAATTTTAGGAAATATCACAATTTATTTAGTTTATAATTCAATTACTGTAAAGTGGTTGTACAGAAGAGGGTGTATATTAAAATAAGTAAATTGTCGTTCAATAAATTCATTCGAAACAAAAATGTGAACAAAAAACTTCGGCATTATCGGAATTATTTTGAATCCGTTTTAGGTATAATTTTATTCGGAAATGAAATTTCGGCTTCTTGAAACATTTTTTTTGTTGTATTTAAATATCTTCAATGCTTTCTATATTTCTCCACCACACAACTATCGGTTTTCTAATTCTTGTATGAGTTGATGAAATACCAGAAATGGTTTTGTAAAGTAAATTTTCCATAACTGCATTGCAGATAAGAAAGACAACGTAAAAGTGGAGGTGACGGAATATCTGTCACATAATTTGCATGTATTTCTATCCTTTTGCATTGCTAAATCCCGTATTGATGTTTGATGGAAATTGATGATGATGAAAATACTGGTGTCTTCTTAGATCATTGGGTTCCTTTTCGATTTGTAAAAACTTGCGCTTTTCATCCAACCTTCTCTGATTTTATGAATTTCAACACACATACTTTTTTCCCGAATAAAAGACGTCTGCATATACCCATTCTCCATTCCTTCAGAAACTATTCCATATTAAAACGTACAAAATGGGTACATTCCCGTTTTTAGATTTGACCTCTGAGTGACAAGTTAAAATCAGAAAAAAGCGCATTCCGTTTTGCAGTTTTGAACTCAAATGGAATGAGCAAAGAGATATTTTGTCGCATGAAATTGTCAGTTCTTTTTATCTTCTTTGTCGTGGTGCGTCAGTATAAACCGGTGTTTATTTAAATTTTTATATAAAACTGAAATTTAAAAGCTAATAAAAGTTTTCCATGGCGGAGTAGTTTGTTTGATTTTACCTAAAAATATTGATAGGTTTAGAAAGAAATTGAAGTCAATTTTTATCAAGATATCATTTTATTCTATGAAAAAATGGCACATTAAGCGATGAGGTTTTACAAATTGAATTCGGTTTAAATTGATTTTTTTTTTCCAATCAAATTAATAAAGCCGTTTATTAAGTACTAGTTTTCGAAAAAAAGAACAAACGAAAATCTCTGCAACATGCTGAAAACAACTTCAAACTGAATTGTCATGCCTGTACGTTGCGCCCTTTCATTTTACCGTATTGTCTTCAATTGTATTGACTTCAAACGAATTTCCTTTTTCATAGAGAATGTAAAGTTTCCGTTAATATTTCGTATTGCAGTAGTGAACTTAAACGGAAGAGATATTTTGACTTTTGGAGCTAATACAGGGTTGTTAGAAATAAATACTGGAATTGTTTTCCTGTATACCGAAAGAGAATTGATACTCTGGTATTTGTTTCGGACAGGAATTTCGGGAGATGTTCAGTTATACCTGAAATTTGTTTGAAGAAGCCAACCGCTCAACATGCTGCAAATTAAAAATCGGGTAAAAATGAGGTTCAAAGAAAGCCAATTGTGTTTTCTTTTTTGTTTGTGTTTTCTTTTGCTGCATTATTTTACACCAACAATTTTTCACATAGAGACAAATTTTCAATTCAATTTGAGATGAACACCAAACTTCAAACAAAATGCGGAAACGGAAAATTCAACATTTAAAACTAATACAAGATTGTTTAAAGGAAATATTAGTGACATTTCCTTTTCGTTACAGTTCCACTTTGGTTGAAGATAGTAAAACAACAAGAGGGAAATTAAAAGTCGTAGAAAAAAAAATGCAAACAAACATCTTTTGTTTTCTGTTTTGTGTACATCCAGCCTATCTCAGCTGCTCCACTCCGGTATTTTTTCATGTAAGGATATTGGCAAGACTGACAGAAAGGAACATAAATTTCGTTTTGAGGCAATGACAGTATCTATAATGTAATATAATTATATTCCGGATCACAAGCCACAAAAAAAAAGAAATTTGCCATAATTTTCAGAGCAAGTGTTTAAAATTTGTCAAAAGCACTGAATTTAACACATAAGTATTGTGTATTTTTTCCACACATTTAGACAGCTAGGGAAGCAGTTAAAAAGCGCTTTCTTCGGTGCACTATTTCATTCTTCTTCTTCTTATGTGACGACTGGAATAGATAGCTTTATCTATTATACGCCGCCCGTAGAAAATAATTCCAAGCGCTTCGATCTTTTGCGCTTCTTCTCCAATTTGTCATGCCAAGCTTTAATAATATTTGAAAAACCTGGCCATTCCAGCGGAGTTTTGGTCGCCCTCTTCTGCGAAGTCCATCGAGTTCGTTGTAGAAAATTTTCCATGCTGGAGCATTTGGGTCCACCCGCACAATATGACCCAGCCAACACAATCGCTATTTCATTAGACAAAGAAATTTTGTTTTTAAGTCTGAGATTTCATATCAAAGTTAGCCCGGAAATAGTGTTTCTTTCAAATCCTGTGATAGTGTGCTATTCTGAATAAAACAAACGGGACAATTTTCTATACAAAAGTGCTACAAACTCCACATTGTAGAGATTTACCTCCGCTTATAAAACTTAAGGAAATACTTTTTATTATGCCAAAATGTTTGCATTATTGCAGCCATTGTTAAGATCGCCATAAATGGAAAAAACAAAAATTATTTGCTCTTCTAGGCAATACAGTTTATTACTGATTTTGTGGATTATAAAGTGCTTTTATGGGGGTATTAAATACGTACTTGCATTTTTGTAAAGTAAAATCCCGAAATGGGAGTTTTTGAGGGTATTCAATTTATTTGGATGCGCTATAGATTGCCAACGAAAAAAAGTAATAGCGGGGGTTATGCGGATTTCGTCCCCTTCAACAGCTGATTATCTGTTTAATAAACAGCTGATTATCTGTTTAATAATCAGCTATTGAGTGTGACAAAATCGCATACCAAACGAAATTGCTTAATTTCAATGTTGTCAGTCTCATATAAAATACTTGCAAAGTGTGTTATTGAATTTCCGTCACCTAAAACTTTATCTATTTTTACGGTGGATATGATGGCCGGTCAATGGCAATACTAAACCTCCTCTCAACATTTATGACACAAATCATAATAATATTTCATTTTTCTTTCAAAATTTAATAAAAATTATGTTTGCCCATTATTCCGAAATCATTGAAATATTTTTATTCAATCCGCCAACACACGTTACAGTAATTTAATTTTAAATAGTTTTTATTTTAAAGGATGCTTTTTCAAAAGTTACTCGTACCGAAATAATTAAATGACCTCAGCATGGATGTTAAACGAAATTTAGTTTTTAAATACTTCGATTAGTTTAATTCCTTATTCACTTCTTCACTTTTCTTTTTATTGATAACCTATTTAATATGGCTTATTTTGATTTTATAAACAAAATGTACAGTTTATCTACTATTTTCTGAATTACTAATTATGGCATTTTAATGCCCACAGAATTACTATGTGAATTGTCTTTATAAAAAATATTTTTTCGTTTCAATACTTGGTTTTCCTGTACTTAAATTTAAGTAACTTTTTACAGTGTACTAAGTATGACCTAGAAGTAAGTGTAGTTTTTGTTCGGTTGTTTCTTTTTTCGGTTTGGTTTAATTAATTAACAATACTTAACAATTGTTGTTGTTTGCATTTTTCTTGTGGCATTATCGTAACTATATATATTTAGTTGCAATTTTGTAATTGTTAGTTTGTCTAGTGTTTGGTAACGTTCTTATTTGATGTTTGTTTTGCCTGTTGTGTAATTATTGTGAACCTTTGTTTTAGTATTTGACGAGGATTTCTTCTGTGTTTCTCTTTTTTTTTCTAAACTTGTTTTGTTTATTTTTTATTGCACCATTAGAGAATTAATCATTATTATTTGTTCTTTTTTCAGTTGCTATAATACTTCAACAATTTTTTTGTTTCTTTTCTTTAATTAATAAAAATCAATATAAATATATGCTCATAAAAAATATGTGTTTTTTTGTAACATTATTTTGCATTATTTTTGGTTTTTCTCTTAGTCGCTCTATGGGTTTGTCTCTTTCGGGCTTAACAGATGTTAAGTCTTAAGATCTTAAGGATCCTACTGTATATATTTGTCTCTTTCGTACCTGCTTTTCATATTATTTTTTTTTATATTTTAAATTTTAATTTATAAAGTAGTTTGCCTTGCAGTTGTCGGTTGTAATTAAAAAAATTGTAGAGAATTTTCTTCTAGAGTTTTCAGAGAACTGAAGAGAGTTTCGGTTTCAATGAATTTCTGTTTACTTTTGCTTCGAGTGTAGGAACAATCACTGTGTCTATTTTTTTTTTACTTATTTTGTTTTGGTTTTATTACTAAATTATGCTTTTAAATTGAAGAATTACTTTAACCTTTACTTAAGTTTTCGGTTTGTTCGCTTAATTGATGTAATTTGTGGTATTTCTGGAATTATTTTCAGTTTGATAATTATTGACCTAAATAGTTTTTATAATTTTTTTTTTTGTTTTGTCTGTATAGTTTCTATACATTTCCTATATTACTTGATTTCAAACGGCAGTTGTAAGAATTATTTGTTTAAATTTTCTTTTGCTTGTATGTAATAATAAACCTTTTTTCTTTGAGTGTAGCAGAGGAAAGGAAGGGTGAGAGATGTATATATATGACTACTAGGGGACGAATTTACTGCCGTTATATACTTGTAACGCGTTATTCACACATAATGTCATTTTGACAATTCGTCCAAGGTAATGATTTGTTTCGCATAGAATTTTGAAGAATTGTAGAATTATAGAGAATTACTCAGCTGAATATATTGAATGCATGAAGCACATATACATGAATAGCATATTTCAAATAAAGTGGACTTTACAAATCGCAATATTTAGGTTTCGTTTCAAATATATAGAGAATTTTCACAGATTTTTTTTCTTAAATCTAATATTTCATAAGACTACTTGCAATATTTTTCATTTTATTTATTACGAATACCAACCGCTATTGTTTATGGAAACAAGAACTGTCGTTGCAAATTGAATTTCAAATTGTGGAAAGGAAGTAGCAAAACCACGATATGTATAGAAGCATTGATATAGTGGTGAGAGGGCTCATTGTATCTTTATAACTCATTCAGATGGTGACGAAATTAGAACATTTCGTGCGTTATTCGATTTCGACCTATTCAATATTCTTGTTTAGTTTCATATAAGGGCGATAGATTTGATATAGAATTTGGATATAGAATTATTCGAATACAAAGAAAATATGGAAATTTTAGGAATTTACTACAAAAATAATGAATCCATTCGTTCTGCGCGCCAAATGTAGTTTATCGTAATATAATTGAAAAGCTCAGATCAAATGGTAGTGTTTGTGATATTTATTATTTCGAACAGAAATAGTTTAATTCCACAGCAGCCAGGATGAGATATTAAATGTTCTCCATTTGGGGAATATGTGATTCCAATAAGATCATGCCTACATTTAATTTAAATATTCAAAACAATTTAAACGAGATTGAAAACTTTAATTATGATTTGATTACAACATTTCCTCCTGAGGGAAAATTTATAATACTGATTTGTAAATAGGTGATTTGTAAGCCGGTAATGTAAACAATCGGTCGCAACTATAATTTCAGAAGATTTTCCAAATTTTTTAATGTGTATATATAATTTAACAAATGCTTTGTTGAACATATTATGATGAAAATATGTATTCTTCCGGTTTCAGTGTAGGAGAACTACCAAAAAAGCATTTTAGCAGCACTGCCTATTTCTACGAGGAAACAATGTTTCGATGATCAAGTTTGGAATGATAAACGTTTGGAATGATAAAGTACTGAAAACTATTGGGTTGGCAAAAAAAAGTAATTAAGCTTTTTTCATACGCCTACAGATGATGCTTTTGCTATTTTTGAAATTCATTAGTTCAGCGGCTTCAATTTGAAATTCGCCATAACATTTTCAATGCACAATTGATGCGCAAAAAGAGCATTTCTCGCATTTGGCTCTTTTATTTCAGAAAAGTAAAAAAAGATACAGAATTTAAGACGTTATCGAATCGGGCTGACACGTTTCTATTTACGATTTAATGCCTAAATGTAAACAAAATGATTCGCTATAGATAGAAAATGGATTCTTTACAGCAATGTTATCTCAAAGGGATCCTGATTCAAGCAAAGTGAAAGCGTTCAAATGTTATCAAAGGTTGAACTGAACGAAAAAAGATTACGTTCACAACTTGGTGGATTTTGAAGGAGTGGAACTGTTCTGCTATTCTGAACTGCTTCCAAGCAACCAAACCATAAATTCTAAGATCTATTGTCAACCATTGATGAAGTTTGATGAATTTTTGAAAGAAAAAAAGGCCCGAAATGATAAATCGGGAAAGTTTGATCTTCGCTGAGTCGACACCTTCGATAAATGGTGATGCCACATACACCGTACAGTCTTGATCTGGCATCTTTTATTCCGGAGTCTGCAAAATGCTCTGAATGGAAAATGCCTCAATACAGGTGAGGATCTAAAAAGCAATATGTTCTAAGTAGTATTTTGCTACGAAGAATCGGTCATTCTTCCAATCTGTGATCAAAAACTTGCCTGAATGATGGCAAAAGGACATTGTGCAAAATGACACTATTTTGTAGGTTAAAATTATAAACGAACCGGAATTGTTTTCCTTCCAGATAAATGTTACGACGATGTTTTTGGTTCACATGATCAAGTTTGGATAATTAAACGGAATACGCAGAGTTATAGAAGAATTTTCATTATGTTATGTTATCATGAAAGACTGATTCAATTCAATTTCGACATTGACGAACTAAGCGAATCATAAAAAAACACTTACTTAGGCCAGACCAGACCATACACAACGGAAGGTAACTGACGAGGAATTAGGCGAAAGTAGCGAAAATGTAATTGTCAGAATGAGGTTAAAGAATCCTTATTATATATTGATCAAATATGGCTGAAACACTCATATCGTATAATAATAACAAATGAGTGCATTTGGAGAATTTTTTAAATTAATATAGAAAAATAACTGATATGTGGCTATGTAGGTGTTATCCCCTAATGTATTTATACGCATCTCTTTCTCCTCCCTTCCTTTAGCCTGAACTTCTTATATAGTAATTGTTGTTTTAATTATTATTTTATTTTCTCCTTAAAAAACTATTTAACAGTTTTAATTTTCACATTTTGTTGTAACTAACTTTTTCTTAAGTTGTCTACTACTATAATGTATAGTAAAATTGTAATTAGATTCCTTCTTAAAATTAAGAATGTGAGTTTCATTTTTGTTGGGTGTATCCTCCGTCTCAATTTAGGGGCTTTCGGTTGGTTTATTGAAATATTTGTTTCTTCTCCTAGTTTTTTGTTTGTTTTGGTATTTTGCATAAAAAGAGTAATATCTAAGAGTATTTAACTTAAAGATTAATATGCAGTGTGATGCAGTGTTGCATTTGCGTTAAATTTAATTTTATTGCACTATTATGTGGGGTGCTGACAGTAGAACTGTCACTGTGGCTATTATTGTAAATAGGGTAAAAACGATCAAACAAAATCTGTAATGAGAAAATATTAATCATTAATGTAACATATATAAAAAGGGAGGTTTGGGTAGTGGGACTGGGGAGAGTTTAGCTTACCGATCCACAACCATAGCCGCGAATTTCCAATCGCTTATTAGCTCAGCCTCATCATCGGCCTTTCGCATGCGCGCTGTTATAAATTGCAATTCTTTGAGAATTAAGTGTAAATCCTTGTGATTACAACCTATAGCATTGTGATGCTCTTCAACCGTCGTAGGACGGCCGAAACTCCTGAAAAAATTTATATAAAGAAGTTATGATTTAAATTTTCGTCTGTAAAAGTATTATGGTAGTCAATAAGTCACGCCTTCACTGAAGAGCTTTGGGTTTCGATTTCACTGTGAAAAATTAGTTTCTGAGTTGTGCTTAACAAAGTACAATACATGTATTAAAGTATTCAATTGTCTTTGAGATTTGCTGTACAAAATACAACGTGTGTATTCCATATAAAAAACTGGTCGCGAAATTTTAAGCTAATTTTTTTCACTATGGTTTTTGCAGGGAAACTTTCTTAACAGGTGATTTGTAAACAGCTGGTATATACGATTTTTTAAACTTTTTAATGTTTTACTTTACTTCAGTAATAAAATTGTAATACAACAAAAAACACAATATCAGATTTTTTATGATGTAAAAATTGTGCTGTTATGATTTCATCATTGTAAACGAACACAATAAAAGTTGTCAAGTCCGTTACTCCAATGTCTTGTGAAATTTTTTTCGTGAAAAGAACATAGTATCCAGCTTTTAGCTCGGTACTGCTTCTTTCAGCTAAAAAAAGTTCTTCGAGACTCTATTTTTTTGCATTGCTGAAGCTGCAATCAGTTGTTTCAAATTTCATAAAATTAAAAATTTTTTAAACTTTACAACGTTCTACTTCAGTAATAACATTATAATGCAAAGATCCACTGTTTTGCACAGGGTGATTTTTTAAGATTTAAAATTTTCAGGTTAGCAGCACTGGTTGATAATGGCGTCCAAACGTCGTCAAAGTGAACTATACTCTGTCATTTCATCAGCAACGATTGCAAATCGTTGAAACTTATTATTATTATTCGTGCTCTGCGACAAATGTGCATTGTTTGATACGATTATTTTATGATCGTCATAATCGACCTGCTGAATCAACAATTCGTGCTGCTATCTCCAAATTTTGCACTGAATTTACTTTGTTGGACATAAGATCATCGACTCGCATGCGTAGAGTACATATCGAAGAAAATATTGCAGCCGTAGCGACTGGTGTTAATGACGATCGTGAAATGTTCTCAACGACTGGGCATGTGTTACTTAACCACAAGGAATTTTTTTTTACCCCAATTGGCTGAGTGGAACTTGGTTGACATGTGGTTCCATCAGGATAGCGCAACATGTTACACTGCTCGTGAAACAATGGATATGTTGAGGGATGAATTTAGTCAGCAGCTTATCTCTCGATTTGGCCCTGTGAGTTGGCCCCCAAGATCTTGCGATTTAACGCCTCTTATTTCTTGTGGGGTTATGTCAAGTCGTTAGTCCATGTGGACAAGCCGAACACTATTGAAGCCTTACAGGATAACATAACATGCTTTATTTGTGGAATACAGGCCGAAATACTCGAAAAAGTGACGAAAAATTGGACCTCCCAAATGGACATTTTGACACAGAGCCGCGGACAACATTTACATAAAATTATCTTTAAAAATTAAATGCCAAAGACCAGTTTATCGATTCAAATAAAAAATTTTAATATATGATGCAAACTTGAGTGTTTTATTCGATTTAAAAAAAAGCTACGATTAAAAAATCACCCTTTAATTAATTAATCAATTTTATTCATTCAAATTTATTGTGTCTTCTTTCAAATTCATTTTCCAGAAAAAACTTTTATGTCTTTTATCCACTGAAAATAAGTCACTCGAACTGGTACTTTGAGTTTTGGAAAGAGAAGGAACACGTTGGTTGTTCGATAATATTTATTGGATTTTTGGATCGAGATATTTTTGACCGATATCGTCTAAGAGTGATTTCACAATTTGATGTATTTTGAGAGTTATAGCAATTCACAATTGTATTAGAATACACTTCCTTTTATAAGATTTTTGGGGTTAGATTTCTTGATTTGAACTTTAATGCCTTACTTTCTATAGAATCTTGTAACAGGCACAAATTCAGGAAACGAGTTAAGAACAACAGGTAAATATTTGAATTATGATTTTCTTATTCTTTTCCAAAATGACTTGTTAATGCCTAATCATGTGCTTAATTGCAATAATCTTAAAAAACTGTTATGTAAATAATAATATTTGACGCGACAAGGAAAATGTTGCCGTTTACGGCAGAGCCTCAAGTTGACGCAAATTTAGCGGCAGCAGTAGTTTAAAAACTTTGAATCGATGTTTGTTTTTGGTTGTTCGATAATATTTGGTTGGTTGTTCGATAATATTTGTTGGATTTTTGGATCGAGATATTTTTGACCGATATCGTCTAAGAGTGATTTCACAATTTGATGTATTTTGAAAGTTATAGCAACTTTTTACAATAGTGCTTTCTTGAAAAGCACTTAATGATGCTTTTCGCAAGACAATGAATTCCAAGTCAAGTCGTTTTTCTTTGTAGGCATAGATATGAGTATATATTGACTAAAAAACCGATAGTCATGAAATTTCGCAGCAAAACTTACGCTGATGAACCAATGGCGGTTTGGGACCCCGACACTGTATGCCGGAAATCATCGTCTATATCTAAAACGTTTGCCAACAGTGACTTGGAAGAGCGCTCTTTCAGCTCTAATTCCTTCATGCGATTTGTTAAGAGGATGTGTTTTCTTGTGATTTTACGACCAGGACGACTCATGCGTAAAATCCATGGCAGCCATTGTAGGAAAACGGAACGTATCTGGTAAGGAAAAGAATAAAACAGGAGCCATTATGCTACTGAAATGAAAATTTTGAAATAAGGATTATAAACTAACCCATGGTTGCATTGCATGTATATCCGCCGTTCGATGATGATAATTTAGCACCACAACCGTCAGGACCACCGATGAAGCAACCATAAACATGATGCAATTGAAATAGGTACCTAATTAAGGCAGCACAAAATTAAAAAAGAGGCGATTTTCAGAAAAAAGAAAAAGTGAAAATTTGTTAATATCTCAAGATCAGAAATCTGTACAATCAAACAACACACACACACACACAGAAATAACTTCAATACTAGTTTTGAAAAATGAAAAATTTTGGGGGAATTTTATGTAATAGTATATTTTTTTGGGAAAAGTTTGTGTAACTACTTCATAGAGTTCTAATGGAGTTTATTAATTTGTATTGCAATGGGTTAGTGGTTTTCGCAAAAAGCGAACTGGTGTCTTTTGCTCTTGGTTTTACGGAAAGTGTACAAGTGCTAGCTTATCGCACAAACATTTGCAATTACATTTTCTTCTTCTTTCATAATAAAACACATGCAGTCTACTAAATCATGCTCATGCTGTTTGTTAACTTCTTATGCCAACAATTTGTTTCAAAAATCAAATCTTTTTTAATAAACAGAAATCTTGAACTTAAAAAGAAAATAAGAATAGCTGCATAAGTTATTTTACATATACAAAAAAGTTATTGAAAGGGAACATGCATTTCCTCCTTCATTAGGTTAATTCAAAAATTATTTGCTTAGAAAATTGGACTTTATTCGTCCTTAATGTAATTCAAGACTGAAAATGTTACATGCGAGAATCAAATGACGGAAAAGACTAATATTGGTCACAAACAAAATTCCGTTTTCTATATAAAATATGTATGCAGGCAGCCCAAACGAAATTCCGTTTGCACGGATTTCATTCATCAGCATTATTGATCACACGGAATGTAAATTAAAAATTTGATTTTTTGAAGTAAAAATTAGAATATTTTTCGAAATTTATCAAATGTTTAATATAAATTGAGGAATTTACATTTCATTCCTCTTATAAAACAAAGTTCATATCTAGCAAAGAGATCAGAAGAAGAAAACGAATTGTGTAAACGGAATTCTGAAAACTTAAAAAATCCTGCATCAAAGTGATATCCTTCACGCCATGACGAAAAAGCTTCTCCACTCTATGTTGGACATCTATGTAATGAAAAAATTTGTACATGAAGACTTAAGTTCGTCTTACAAAATCGAAAGATGACGAAAAGGCTGAACTTTGCATGTATTTTATATAGTTGACAAAATTTTATCTGAGATCAATTTTAGCTCTAATCAAAAAGATTCTGACGGCACAAATTATCCTAGATGATCACACATAGTATCCAATATCACGAAAATTTGTATAGCGATATAATTAATTTCAGATTGAATCACAACAACAGCAAAGTGAATAACTTTTATGAACTAATGGTTCTGACAATTTGGAAAAAATGTTCTTGTTTTATATTCCTTTTATTTTTCGAAATAGGACAAGCCGTTTATGAGTGACACATTTTTCTTTTATAGAAATTCTTTTACTGAGCAAAATTTTAAAAAGTTTTAATTGAGGAGCCCAAACTTTATGTAATTCTGAGATATCGTCGAAGTCGAACGCTTTAATAATTGTTTGAAATAGGAATTTTGCCCTGTGGTGCATTATATATCAAATTTTGTTGGATGGAGACACCAAGACAACAAGATGCAGATTAAGAATCATTTTGTAATGGTTTTAATTGAAAACAGCTGTTTTCTATTTTGGTTAGTCCTTTGCAGCAATAAGGGCAGAATTGACTAAATGGAATTCCGTTTGAGCTGAACACCAGTGTTTAGTCGTTAACGCAATTCACAATTGTATTAGAATACACTTCCTTTTATAAGATTGTTGGGGTTAGAATTCTAGATTTGAACTTTGATGCCTTTCTTTCTATAGATTCTTGTAACAGGCACAAATTCGGGAAACGAGTTAAAAACAACAGGTAAATATTTGAATTATGATTTTCTTATTCTTGTCCAAAATGACTTGTTAATGCTTCATCATGTGTTTTATTGCAATAATCTTAAAAAACTAGTATGTAAACTTAATATTTAACACGACAAGGAAAATGTTGTCGTTTACGGCAGAGCCTCAAGTTGACGCAAATTTAGCGGCAGCAGTAGTTTAAAAACCTTGAATCGATGTTAGTTTTTGTGAACAATTCAATCTAGTCTTAATGATATTGGAGGCTTATTCAAGTCGGAGGCAACCAATGGAATCGGTTGCGACCAGCCACTTGTTTTTACACACACACAGTACTCAGAATTCTATCTGAAATTTTAAATTTCGGTAATTTTTTATATTGGCGCTTCATAACTTTTAAACTTTGCTGTCAGGATCTCTTACAATGTGAATGTGAATTTGTTAGCAGTCGAAAATTTCAAAAATATCTCTCAAGCACAAAATTAAATTTAAAAAAGTTGTAAATATATTATTATTATTTATATTTAATTTTTACAACTGCATTCAATATTTTCAAGCATAATTACAGGCTATATTCAACATGCCAAAAATAATTTAAACAGAACTAAAACGTAATCAATGCAAAATTAAATAAAGTAAATAATAAAGTTTACCAAAGTTTATCATGATTAATAACAAAAAGATGAAAACTACTAGAAAGCTGTAAAATGGATTTTTAATATGTATTATGTTTTGTATTATTTATTGTTTCTCTTTTAAATTTGTTGTTTAATGTTGGAGTTTTATGAATGAATTTAGGTTTGCTGTAAAGATTTGGATGACTCATTAAGGATTTGTTTATGATCAACGTTTCGTTTAGATTTTAGTCATATTTGATACTTTGAATGGAATTTTAAAGAAATATTATATATATATTTTTTTTTCTGGTAGTCAACTACAGGGTTTTGGATCAGTTGGTCGTTATTTGGGGGATTCACAAGAAAGACTGTTGGCTTTTAACTTTGAGCATTAGTCAACTTCGTTTTCAGTTGCTGTTAAGTTAAATATTATTTTGTGGGTTTCTTTAATGAATATATGATGATGTGTTGGTTTTAGTTGATCGTTTTCTCTTAAAGTTGGCTAATTATGGAGTTATATTAAGATTTCATATTAAGTTTGGAATCATCAAAAAGGCATAATAATGTTTACAAAATACAAATAAAAATGTTAAATATTTATATGTAAATGCTATTTAGTTGCACGCGAAATTTATAAACAGTGTTGCCAAATAGCAAATGCACCTAAGGGTCCAGAGAGTGGGTTGCAATTTCACTACTCATATGGGATTTTGAATATTTTCTATATTCGTGTGAATATTGCCAAATTTTCTACTCATGTATGTCAAAATATGAACTGAATAGCGGAAACACTTTTCTAAAGAGATTTGGTTTAGTTAATATTACAGGGGTTGGCGCTCGAAGTGTTGTCAATTAAAAGTGTTGTAATTTGATTTTTTTTTAAATGTCGATGTATCGTAAAAATTTCAAATTTATAGAAAGTATGTTTTTGTGTCACGTAGCCATCTTTAGAGTGGATAACAGTATCGAGTTTGTCCGAAAAGCCTTTACACGATGCACGATTGTAGTCTAATGGTATTTTGTCCTTTTTCCAGCAAAGAACAGTCTTCAAGACGTTGATACTTTAGCCTCTAGAAAGGACCTTTTAGAAAAGTCCATTGGGTTTAACTCCGGTTTAATTCCGGTGTGAAGAAATGAAGCTGGAAACTATTTCTTTCAAAAATATTTTCATGGTGTTTATAGGACAGCGCCCAGCTTCTAGAAAGGAATTTTAGAAAAATCCATTGGGTTTAACTTCGGTGAATATGGTGTTGTGAAGAAATAAAGCTGGAAACTATTTCTTTCAAAAATATTTTCATGGTGTTTATACGTCAGTGCCCAGTCGAGTTGGAGTGCCCAATGGTTCCTATCGAATTGTTTACATGCCCAAGACAATAAAGCATAGTTTAAAATCTTTTCACGGTAGATTGGCTGATTTATCTGTTGTTGTTATCTGCTTGCTTTCACAGAAGAATTCTCTGGTTTAAATTGTCTTTTGATTTGCACGGGTTGTGGTATGAGAATAAGTTTACTACATGGGATATCTCCTTATTCTTTCCAATTTCCCGAAACGTAGTTTTTTTTTATTTATTGTGCTCTGATCTTTATCGTATTTAAGATCCCATGTCTTCAGACTGACGGGCACCCCACATACTCTGGCGTATTTTATTTATTTTTTAGAAAATTGCCTTTCTTGACGAGGGCAAGTACACGCTGCTAAATGCATACATTAATTAGAGTTTTGTATTTGTTATCAAATTTCAATACATATTAATGAAGTTTTCATTACAATTGGCAACACTGTTTAATCGTGCTTAAAAAATGAAATGAACTGATTTTAACCAAAAAGAAACTAAAAATTTGCAATTTAAATCAATGTTAGTAAATAAATTCAATTGTATTATAAAATTGTCAATATACTCATTCAAATAGGTTCATTAAAACTTTTTGAAGTGTTTTCTTTTTTGCTTTTCTAAATCCTACCAATCGGTGGATTGTGTTAAGCGGAATTCTACATGCTTACATTATTTTATTTTTAAGCTGGGGTTTTCCGATTTTATTTAGGCGTACAATTTGGTTAATAAATAACGATATTTATTTACGTATAAGGATATCCAACAATTTTAAACTGTAAGATTAACTTGTAAGAACACGGGTTAGAAAAGAAATTCCAGAAAAGGGATATAGAAGATCGTTTCAGTGAGCTTACACGTAGCCTATAGTTAGATTCACTGAAAGGAACCTACCGTTTAACGAAGATTCCTGGTTTTATTTTGAAAAAACTTTTACTGGAACTCTTGCTTATTCGATTATCTTCGTTTAAAGAAACATACTTGCAATTCTTGCCAGAAGGTAACACGTTAAATAACGATCATTATCTGGGCATTATGCGGTTTTTGAGGAAGAAAATTCGTCGAGAAAGCTCAGCTTGTGAAAAGAAATCCCATAGATTTTGCACTACGCCAACGTAGCATCTCCCAAGGCTATCATTATAGATGAGTTGGTGGCCAAAAACTCAACGAATATCATCGAATAACCACCGTATGCACTTGATATGCCTTCGGTTCTTTCCTGAGCTCAAGTTGCTACTTTGAGGCGCCCGTTTTTAGTCGATAGAAGACAGAAAAGAAAATTCGCGGCAAGAACTGCATTTCTTTTCCGAAAAATGTGTTTGAAAAATATTTTGATAATTGAATTGTTTATTTGTTGGCATACATGTATTACTTCAAAAGAGGCCTCCTTTGAAGGGGATACGATAAATTTAATAAATATTTTATACAGAATGTACCTATTTCATAGAATGTATTCTACTTAAAAAAAGTTACATACCAGATTCCACCTATTAAAATATTATTTTCCTCAAAATAATGGAGTTTAAGTGAGAATCACGATCGGGAAATCTTGAAACCGAAGATAAGCTTTAGATATTATTTTTGCTGCGATATTTACTTCCCAGCAAAAAAAAAAAAAATTGGAGGTCATTCCAATGAATAGTATTTTCATAGCTTCCACAAATGCTATATGAGCATATATTCCGCTTCTTGGGAAGCTATTTTTAATTACCGACAGTTCCTGTAAGAATACTAAACATTTTTAATATTTTCTTATGTTTCCGATGGGAAAACTTAAAATTGTTTAGCATGTGTTTAGATACGTATGTTGTTCATTAATAACTTAAATTAATGAGTTATATGAACTCTGATTAAAAGAAGAAAATTGTTATACAAATTACATAAATAGTTTTCATTGCTATAGAGGATTTGGTGAAAAGGCAGTGTCAAATTCATCGATGATTATCCATTTTTTTCACTACTTCTAGACCACGATTAGCGAATCTTTTTAACTTTTCTGAATGTTCTTTTTCCCTGCATTGTCCCGCATTATATTCTCAGTTTGTGGAATGAGAGCTAAATCTTGCAATTCTGGATTTTGTTAACCGAACTATAAGCTGATAATCTTAGTTCGTCTGACAAGTTAATCTCACTGTTTTGTGGATAATTTCCTCAATATAAGATTTTATGTTTCGTATTTGAATTTTTTCAGTTTTTTTCTTTCAACGACGTAAGATTAAAAATGCACAGTCTTAATTTTATAATTTTTTAGTATGTTTATCTTTGTTTTTGTTTTTTTTTTGGTTTCCAAAGTTCAGGCAACTACAATTTGGCTCCATTCGTAATAAAGTGGTCAAAGTTGCTGTACAGGTTAGGTTCATAAAAAGTTAGTAAGCAAAGTTGTAACTGGTATTTAGTTGAAATTTTCTTTTCGATTTCTACTCTGAGAGAAATAATTTAGTTTATTTTTTTTTTGTTCTTTGTTTTGATTTAATTAGGTTAGCTGTTTTTTTTTTGTTTCTACAGTTTAGAGAAGAGGAGAGAAGAAGTGGTGTTTTTGGTTAGGTTTTGATTTCTTTAAAATATATTAAATATATTTTGTAATACCTAACAATGGTACCGCTTCACTGGTTTTGGTGATAACATTACCAACCAATAATGAAAATACAGTTTGTGATAATAGTATGGTAACACCTGAAAAAAACAAATGAACGGTTGTATACAGTAGTAATTAGTTTAGTACGTATTCGTAACACATCTGCGTAGTAGTGTTGTGGCTGGAGACATTGCGCTTAGAACGATTTCGAAGACAGACGATTTTGTGTTTGATTTTATGTTTTTAAGTCTGAACACTTTATTATGGGTTTTATGTTTTGTATTAATAATGTTTGATTTGCGTAAAGGATTTATAAATGGACACTTCTTTATTATAAACTTTGATACGTTTATGGTGCCTCAGAGAATATTAAATTAATAATATATTAGTCAATGTATTTTATGCACTTAATATTGTTTCTTAATCGGAGTATAGACCAGTTAATATAAAAGCGAAACCTAATATATTTATTTTAATAATCCACCGGCAACATTTCTTGCAAATAAGTGTTGTAGCTCATTTAGGCTTTACTACACGATTCCATTACCTTCAGCAGTTGTTTTTCCATAAAAATAGTCAGCTGTTGAATTTATCGAAATTAAAAAACATGCGAAATTACTTTATTTCACCAGCAGTCTGAGTAAGCGTTTAGTAAAGATTTAATAAGCATCGATTTTTCTGTGGCGCTTTATCATGAGTGAATTGAAGCTATTTTGTAAACATTTAGAAAAAAATTTTTATTAAATATACTGGCTTATTGCCGTTAAAGCAGAGTCCTTGCGAATTGATTCAAGTAAGAAGTCAATTTTTACATCTTCGCAAATATGTATGAGATAAATCGAAAGTGAAGAAACAGATCTCGAGGTGAAAATTACTATCAAACTTTGTGCGGAGGCTATAGATTGCTCTTTTAAAGAATGCTTTAATGCATATGTCCGGTTGAATAGCTATTCATATTAGAATCAGAATTTTACCGAATTCTTAAGATTCTTTAAGAAATCTGTAATTGACTCTGCAGCTGTACAACAAATCCTTTGTATTCTAGGTATGATCATTTGGATTCTATAATATGAAGTTCTTAACATATAAGTTTCCCAAAGTAGAAGCGAAGGATGACAAGAGTGAAACTGGGGAAAATTAGGAGAGGTAACAATTCTTATGTGTGATAACCATTAACAATCAGCAAGATTCTCCAAGGCAATTTAACTCAAAGTCATTACAAAAAAAAAAAAAAACAAATTTCTTAGCATCCTTGAAACGCAGTCGCCGTTTTGGAAGCTTTTACTAAACTTGTCGATTACTGCCGTGTTTACGGCACATAAAAATATTCGATAATTATATCTGAGCTCGGATCCGCGGTCATATGCACGATAGTCACGTGTATTAACCATTTTGCCCCGACCGGCCAACCTTACAACCACTTTATGGGGAAGGACAACTAACCACTTCCTTGCCGTTCGAAAAACTACAACAGAAAACAATTTTAAAGTTGTCTGGAGCTGTCAATTACCAACTATTAACAAACGTCGTAGAAAAGAATCGTAAAATACTGTTAATTCACCTCAAAAGATAAGATTTTATTTAGTTTTTTCAGAAGCAGAACACAGAAAACCGGTCACTTCAATGAGCCTCAATAAAAGGATGTTGCTAAATATTCTCTAGTCATATGGATTATAAGAATACTTCATATAAGATATTTATGAAATTGATCTTGCACCGTCTTGTATCAAAAGTTATAACCAAGATTGCATATTTATCATATATTCGTATACATTTGCAGAGTACCTTTCCTTTGGAAACACTTGATATTTTTTGATTATTATCCAAAAAGTTTTAATGAACCTTTACATTTGAACGTCTTTATAGATTTGCATACAGTAACATTTTTTGCATAAAAGTGGATTATAACTATAGTGAGAACATTTATGTACGTAGGTGATTTCAATATTTACTTCAGTGCATAGTTTACTGCTTAATTTATTATACAAATATGGGCAAGACAAACGAAAATATTAAAATAAGAAACTACTGCAAGAAATTCAATTTATATCAACAATTATTGTAACTACTACCATAAAAAGCAACACTGCGAGGGTAGCAATATTGTGTAATGAGCGACATTAATTAGTTTAATGGGCATAAACAGTTTAAATGATTGTTTAATAGCTAATTCAGGCTGTCGGCAAATTAAGTGATATTACATGTTATGTGATTTTGTTCCATTTAACAGTTAATTTTCCATACAATAGCTAGCTGTGAAATGCCTCAAAATCAAAAAACATGCAAAGTTACTAAATTCCGCCGGCAAACTAAATGAGCTATAAGCTGTTTAGTAGATTTGGTGAATCAGATTTCAACAAAATATATGTTGTTAGATGGGCAGTTAAGTTCAATGAAGCTGGACAACGAGTGTGGTATAAATAGCCCTTAACATAAATTGGAGGACTCATGAGATAAATATTGCAGGTTAATCACAGATTAATAGAGGTAGTAGTTTTTATCTGATGATTTTCATTTCGGATAATTTTTGACAAATTAAACAGATCTTTCAGATTTATAAGATAACGTTAACTCCGTCAACTCAATAAAAATACTTGTTTGCCAAATAAATTTGAGCACCACTTTGAAAGGTGTCGTCCAAGAACAACTAAGATGATGTGATGCCATTATTTTATTGCAATTTTTTTCACCAAAACTTACAAAAAAAAAAAAGACAAGAAAATGAAGCTATGCCCAATATCATCTATTTCTTTGGAGCTTAATACCCATTTGCCAAGTATATTTTAACAATTATTTTTGTGAGAGGTAAGACCTTTTTTAAAGCACGTGCAGTGTTGCAGTGTTGCGCCACCCAGGGTGGCAACACGTTGGTAGTTGTGCAAGATTTTTAACAAGCTCAGTGTATGATAAAAATGGAGAAACCATATTCAAGAGTTTAAGAAAATATGGGAAAATAATGTTAATAAAACGATTCACAAATACACACAAAAAGACCCATTTTTATCTCAACAAATGTTATTTCCAAAAAATTTTTGTGAATGATATTTTTCTTCTATATCACAAACATTTATTTTGCTTATCAAAAATTTAATTTATTTTACATTTTTTTTTGTCATATTTGTGAACCGATATGTAAATAAATGCAAAAATTCCAATAAATTCTATTAATTTATAAAGAGGTTTTTCTTTTTTCAAATTTGTATTAACAATTTTGTTATTAAAATAGGTTCATTAAAACGTTCGATCAAAAAATATCATTCCAAAAATGGGTCCCCTGTAGAAAGTAAAGAACAAAAAAATTTACTTAAGTAAAGAATTTAAAAAAATTTTGTACAGTTTCAAAAACACAACTGTTTGTAAAGAAGATGTTGTGAAAAAGTAGTAGTAAAATGATTAGGGGGCGAAAAAAGTTAGTAGAAAATTAGTTAAAAAGTACAAAAGTAGCAGTAAGTATTTTTAAATGAACTGTAAAGGCGGTTGAAAAGGCATCATCTATACAATTTAAAAACATTTAGTTCTCTGAAATATGTATGTGAGAGAATCGTATATTTCTGCGTGATTTGTTGTATGAAAAGCGAACGATTTCTCATTTTTTTTTATTCATTGATTGCGAGAAGTGAATTTGGTGTGTGGTTGGTTAGAATTCATTCATGGAATTCGTGAAAAGTTTGTGTTATTTTACATATTTATATTTGTTTTCTTTTTTTCAACTAAAGCCAAAGAAATTAAAGATTTTATGAAAGATTTTTTGAGTCGTTTTTTTACGCTCTAGTAAAATTAAAAATTTTGTTGAATTTTGTGATGAAAACTCGTATTTTGTTGCCACAAGTAATTTCCCAAATTCACTTGTATTGAAATCTGTCTCATAAGTATCTTTTGTAATTGAAACGCCGCGTTCAACATTACTAAATGCAGTTCATTTTTCTGTGAGGGTATTTAGTTGATTTTTTTCGATTTGAAAACGTCTGTAAGGAGTCGCTGAAGTTTTGAAAATT
>JAHXMU010000079.1:483069-505610 GCA_019455685.1 Philornis downsi
TTGACGATTTTTTTCTGGGCAATTTTTTTTTATTTTATTTTTTTTTAAATTTTTTTTTTATTTTTTTTTTTTTTATTTTTTTTTTATTTTTTATTTTTTATTTATTTTTTTTTTAAAATCAAGATAACGTATGAGTAATATTAATTGGAATACACCACAGTGACGTATATGTAATGTACCTAGTATGGAAATACATACGTACAGCGTACGGCACAATTGCTGTGCATACGCAATATTTCGTATGAAGAAGAATGAAGAATTGGCGATTACTTTATATCCCTTGAATTATATTGACCTTAAATGATCATCCACTCCTTCATTTTCTCTGGGGTTATGTGTTAATGTTATAATTAAAGAAAAATCACATTTCGATTCTACCTATCTCTAATCTGCCATCAAAAAAATAAATGCACCAGCCAAGCAATGAAGAGAAGAACATAATTTACTAGTTAATGGTAGAAGAATTCTCTATGAATTGGGTGGGTCCATAATCGTTAACATTATATGAATCCTGAGGTGTATGAGCTGTATATCAACTCCGACGTAATAAAGTACATCAAAATATGATGTCGTGCGGATGGACAATGAACAAGGAGACTCTATGAAAATTTGATCAGACAAATTGAAATAGATGTACAGAACATCGAAGCGCTTTCATTTTTTTCAATTCACGTAATATGACAGTTAGCAATTTCTATTGTTGTCGCGCACTTTTCGACATCAACTGATATGATATGATATGCCGCAATATATATGTAGAAGTCCAGTTTCTTTTTAAGAAAAGTGATGCTACAGTTCTTAAACAACGAAATTTGCGATTTTTTATGCCTTCGAACAAGTGCATTCTTTCGGTAATGATAAGAAATGACACTCAGTGGAATCAGACATAGGGTTGATACAAAACTGATATCCGATTTTGCAATTCTCCTTTCATTTACGAGATATTAGTGAAGAAAGATTTGTATTATAGGGGGGAAAATCAAAAATTTCATACAATTTCATCTCAAAGACTAGAGTAATTGTACTTCATTGTGTTAATTAAAATTAGATGTTGTTCAGGTTCACGTATAGTGAAAATAATAGTAACTGAAATATCTTCCAATGAATTTATACGCATTATTAAGCCTGCAACTTTATTCTCTTTGAATGATGATGAGTATGAGTGACATGAATTTTCGTTAGTTTGATATTTCGAAACATCAATGGGGATATTTCAAGTTTTAATTATGGATCTGGATAATTAATCTGTTGCGATATTCTCAAAAGAGGCTCTCGCTTCCATTAGTAAATGTATTAAGCTATGAATGCTTAACGGAAACTTGTACCAGATGAAAGCCTGTGTTATTGTGCTAAGCCACAGATGAATACAAGTGGTATTTATATTTTGTAAAAGTGTTAGAGATTTTCAAATATCTATGCTTAGGGAGTTGTTAGGTTGCTTTAAATTCTCTCTAAGAATAAATAACAATAATTGTAACATATAGCAATTAATTATGCATTAAAAATTGTTTATCAATCACAATTTAGGGTAAATGCGTTAGGAAACAAGTTCCACATCCAAGTTCTATATATTCACATAAGTGTGACACGCCGTACCAACATTCGAACTTGCGTATAAGTAATATTAATTTGAATCTGTGAATATAAGAGTAGTAATATTTTTAAAGGAGGTATTAGATATTTTCCGGTTTTTATGCTCAGGGAGTTGTTGAGATGTTCCCTTAATCTACTTGACATGTTGAAGTTCAGCGCTGTTACTTATAAGTAACAATGATAGTAATATTTTGCAATAAATATACTTCAAACGTTGCTTATCGCATTATCTTATTTTACAGTAAATTTGTTATTATGTTTGAATAACAGAATCACATTCAGTGTCTAAGTTCTATGGACCCACATGGGTGAGGCACACCGTACCAATTTCTGAACATGCATATGTACGTATGTATATGTAACATTAATTTGAATCTGAATTCAAATATTTATGCTTAGAGAGTTGGTAATGTATTCTCCTACAACTTTTGCATTAGAATTTGTATTAAAGTTAAGGGAATTATATTACAGTTAATTGTAATATTTTGCAATTAAATATATGTCAACGTCTAAGTTCTGTTACGAAAATGATTTTTGAATTTTAATCCGAATGTATATATATAAGTAAAATATGAAGTTGAATCTGATGCAACTGGCACAGTTTTGATGCGTATGAATAATATTAATTTCATTTGTAACACTGTAGCTTGTTCTACAGTCGTTCTACAGTTTGACGACGATTCCGGAAGTCAAAGTTTAAAGTAATTTGTCAGACACGTCGAAGTGACCGTCGCTCAAATAATGACTGGTGGCTGTATGGGGACTTAAAGTCGCGATTATGCGGACAATAGTCGCGTGTACTAACCATTGCCCCACGGTCGTATAAGTATTAGTGGTATTAACTTTTGTTCCCTACTGTTGCGTATAAGTAATATTAATTTTAGTTAGGCAGTAGCTCGAAAATTTTCAAAACTTCAGGTTTATGGAGTTACTAAGACATTTTCAAAGAATTTTGTGGAGTTGTTCTTTACAAATTTTGATAACGATAGCATTTAAAAAGAACTTTTTGTACTAGTACCATTTGAGATTGGATAAAATCATAAAAAAGGTAACCCAGGGAAAGAAAAATAAGAGAAAAAAGGACAAAAGTTGTAAGAAAACAAAAGAATTACAGTGGTTTTTACTTTGTTAGAATCAATTGGAAATTTCGAATATTAAAGTGAATTTTAATTACACACACATAGAGAGGGAGAGAGAGAGAGAAAGAATAATAAAAATGTAACGAAACAATTGGCAATATTTTTTGCAAACATTTGGCATTGGAATTAATTTGAAATATTTTTGTCGTTATTTTTTGAATATTGTTTGCAAATTACACAAATATATATAAATGTACGTAAGTAGGAGCATGTTGGAACGAGTATTAATTAATGTTTAAATAGACAAAGAGAAAGTTGCGAACTATATATGTTTGTATAGGAACGAACTGGGAATTACACATTTATATATATAATTTGAGCATTATATATAAATAAAGAGTATTAAATACAGACACATATTGTGGAAGCTTATATTAGCTGAGGTTTTTTTTTTGTTTGTTTGTTTAACGGTATTTGCTTTAGCAAAACAAAGTAAAATTACGTTTTACCAACACCAACAACGTTTAAGACAAAAATTACATAGAGAAATAACTGAAGAGAGAACTAAATCGTAAGAGAAATTAAAACGAATGAAACGGAAATTGAAAAATTTAACTCAAAAAAAGAAAAATAATTCAAAAAACGGAAATAGTTAATAGACATATATGTTAGATTAGATATATAATAGTTTTGTTCAGTTAGCATATAGAAGCAGAGTAGTACGAATAGTTGTAGTTGTATTAGTAGTAGTTGTAGTTTTTAAATATTATTATAGAATAATTATTTTAAAGTTTGTTTTATATTTAACGTTCGTTTAAAAAATATATTTTGAATATTGAATATATAGCTGGTATATATATTGTAGATATATATAAATATATATATGTGAATATTGTTTTGAATGCAGTTAATTTATGTTTTTGATTAAAGACAAAAAACGTATATAGAAAATTTTTAAATGCAATCGCTACCTAACAGGGGGATTGCATCAGATACTTGGGGCAATGTCTCAGCTACAAGGTTGAGAAACACTGTGAGCGATAGAAGAATTGTAACTCCTGCAAAAAAATAAATCAGAATAAACAATAAAAAACACAAGAATAGTTTTTCTTTTTCTTTTTTTTTCAAACTTTTGTTCTCATTTTGAAGTGTTTACAACACAGCGAAAGAAGAAAATATTTTAAAATTAAGAAAACTAAGAAATCATAGACGTTAAAGGAAATGAAAACATTTTATTCGTTAAATATCATTGAATGTTTTCATTATTTCATTTTTTGTGTGTTCAAACTAAAGAAAAATCGGAAATTATTTAAAATCATATTTTACATTATTTTTAGTATAATTACTTCCTTGCTTCCAAAAGTAAATTGTTTCTCTTTTCTTTTGGTTTTAGTTTTTGTTTTTGGTGGTTTTGAAGAGTTGTTTGTTTGGTGTTTTGCTATTTTGTTGAAGGGAGGCTTTTATTTGCTGATTTAAGTGTAAATTGATAGAGTTTCTATTAATTGTTTTGATGGTGGGTTGTGTTGGATTTTAAGAAGTGTTCGAAAGTGATGTTTTGTTTCCCATTGCTGTGGATTGTAGTTGAGTTTGTTTTGATGTTAGTTAATGGCGATCTTAATGATTGAAATGAAGTCTGCCCGATTGTTGATTTTTCGATAAAATGCAAATGTTGTTGAGTTGTATTCGCAATTTATGTTGTGGTTTTTAGATATTTCTGAAAAATTCGACGTAAAGTGTTGAAGAATTTCTTAAGAAATCTGTCAATAGCCAGCTAAAATTTATTATTAGCACAATTTTAACTATAAGTTTACATGAGAAATACTAATGTCTAATAGTCAATGTTATGTTATATAACATAACTGATAACACAACTTGATTTGATTAAAAAAAGCATCAAATAAACAAAAAAATTTGGCGAAAACGAACTTTTTCGGAAGAAAATTGATCCAGTCCGAACTATTACATATTTTATTCGTATTCGTATCTATAAATGTGAATATTAATATTTTTTAATAAAGTATTGGCGATTTTTAAATACGGTTGCGTATGAAGGTTAAGGTACTCTTTTTAGCCATTTAGTATAGAAATTATATTAAAGTTAAGTACTTCTACGTATGAATAACGATAATTGTATTATTTTGCAATACACAAAATATTGGTTATCAATCATATTTTTATAAAAAAAAAATAATTGTAATTAAAATATCTATGCTCTATGAATCTACAGAGATAAAGTATACCAAACCACACGGTTGCGTGTAAGTAATATTAATTTGTACCTGGTATGAGTCTGTTGCGTATAAGCAATATTTATGTAAATTTAATATAGTTGCATATGTAAGACATAGTGCAACGAAATTTCATATTTTCCCAATGAAAGCACCTATCTATATTTTTTGTTGTTGTGTAAGTGCGATCGGCTTACTCTAGACGGCCTTAGAATTATGAGATTTTGTACTCCAAAAATTACTCTGACAGTTTTGTGATAGATTGAGTCAGTATACTCGTAGTATGAGTACGCGCCGATGATGGGAACCATATTTTACAACTTTTCTTCGGTAGATGCGAAAACGTAAGCTAGGCGGCTGAAAGTATGAATATTAATTATGGCCTTGGTACTGTAATAGCCAGTCATGCGCAATTTTTGTTTTGGCTATTGAGTTCCGGAAATTTTCACCTTACTCAGGAAACTTAATTGCCGTTAATGTCGATAAAATAAAGCAAATCGTCAAGTCTGACCGTTATGTAGGCACTGTTTCAATTGTCCAGGGCATAAACATTGCACAAAAACCGGTTAGAATCACTCGAATAAGGGACCGAATTTGGATCTGCGAATCGCTGTTGAACACAGACGATAGACCGATTTCTGAAGCGGATGGCGACTGATGATGAGTAAATCTATTCTAATAATGCCAAGTGAAAATGATCGTAGTGAAATCGCCGTCTCATCGCGAATGCAAACTGTGGTGAAGCCAATATTGACTGTCGGGAAGGTTTGGCTGTAAATGATTTTGGTGGGATTGGCAGGGAATCATCTGAGCTGTTTCCCTACCACCAAACTCAAAATTCGATTCTGTATTGCCAGCAATTTGACCATCTGAAGGAGACAATCGACCAGAAATGCTCAGTTTTGTTCAATAGGATAGGAATTGTATTTCATCAGGACAATATCTGGCCACATACATCGATAGTGGTTCAACAGCTTGGTTGGAAGGTTCTTATGCATCCATCTTATAGTCTGGACCTGGCACCGCTAGTTAATGTTTATGGCAAATGATTTTCATGGAGAAAAATTGGCCTGCTTGTGAAAAACAATCAAAGTTGATTTTACCAATAGGGACGAGGGTTTGTTTCTGTGAGAAAGCCATAATTTTAAGGAATTATCGACGATTAGATGTAGGTACAATGCGGTGCTTATTGTACCTACATCGAATCGTTCTAAATATACTAACTAAAGCCTTCAATGTCATCCAAAAATAATGGATTTTTACTAAATTTGCACAGATCTACGTACAGTGGCTTATACGTAACTGTTACATAGATCTTTTCAAATTCTCGAATTGTTACAAATTATAAAGAAACTGTGTGGCTCGGCGTGCTTGGCAACTTAATCATTAAACTGGGTTAATAAACATATTCTACATTTTAAAGCGAAAAAATGGAACCACATTGGCTTCAGGTTTGGTGCAGATTAAGAAACGAAATTGCGTAAAACTACATTTTCATTTCAGATTCTAGAATCAATATATCTATTTTATTATAAGTGAGTTGTTGTTTCAGCTATGAATCAGAAACAAATTTCTAATGTACTGTATATAAGTTTATAATATCAAACCCGAAGTTAAACTAAACTTTCGTGACAGTTACATCGTAGAGAATATGTTGATTTTTGTGACCCAAAATCCGAATCCGGATTCCAAATTTGTCCTGCGCATCATATTTTCCACATATTTCTATTTGCTATTGCAAAAAAATAATATTTTGAACCTTTTAAATATTCCGCCATATGCAATTTAATCCAAAAATTTAAAAATGGACGTGATTTCCCATATTTATTTATCTTTTAAGAAAAATGATTCAAAACGAATATTATTTAAGCTTAAGCTTGCAAAAAATTCTTACCAGAATTGACTTTACAAATACTACGCTTTGTTTTTCTCAAAACCATCATTATTTATTCGTCCAAACATATTTCACAGTTGTCATAATTTTCTTCAATCAGCTTAAAACGTTTAGGATGGAGAATTATCGTGTTGCCTATAAATTCTGATTCTTTTTGCGTATAGCTTCACATCAATGGCACGCAAGTCTCAAATAATGTCCAATCTTGTCAGTTTGACTACGATAACCGCAAAAATTTGTCAGTGCAACTTTGATTTTTGAAAGATTACGGAATACTAGAAAGGTTTTTAATTGCTAACCAAAGCTTTTTTAACACAAAATATGGAATTTGTTGAAATAACTTTCATTCGTAGAGGCTGATAATTGTCCGGAACGCTCTTGGGCACAGATGTCTGTTACAGTGCTATTAAATTGGATACAATATTTCTGATATTTGGTATGTCCATGTAATTTATATTCGAAATTGGTGTCACAATTTTGATGCTATAATGTGAAAATACGATATCATAATGTTCGATACCGTAACCTGCGAAATCGTAAAATCTCTTAAAATTATGATTTATTGAAAAATTTTGCTAACTATATTCAGCTGCTGGAGCATGTTAAATCTGAACTTCGCACGATTTGAAGCCTTCATTTGCCCCTTTCTGTTAATTTTTAATAACCATTACCTACAATTTGTCACGTATGATTGTTTTAGAAAAATCGGAGCAACTTTTTATTTTCATTAATATATGATTATAGAAACAAACTTTTCGTAAAAAAGGAACGATAGCCGAAGTTTACACTCTGACTAGTAAGAAAGTCTAAACGAGCCATCCTAGCCATAGCATTACTAGAGTGAAGCCATTCAAAATTGGGTGCGAATATATGCAAATGTTGCTGCAATCTATAAACTTTGCATGCCGTTTGCAGTAAGTTGAAATTGCTAACTTGCACAAAACATTATAATGTTGTTGCTATTACTGTCGGTTGTGACTCAAGAGACCATAGGGGCTAAAATATAACAAAGTTGTAATGCAACATAAAAATATGTTTGGTCAGAAAGTTTTTATTTTTAATATTCTATTATCAGTCAACAAGAGTTAAAGAGGAGGTTGCAATAAAGGTTGCCAGAAACACCCTGCACGTTACAACATTGTCAACAAATGCAATAAGTTTTCATGATAATAGCATGGATAATGAAACTTGTAAGAAATTTCAGCGAAAGCTGTGTAAAGCTTTCTCTGGCTTGAGGAGTCGGGGGGTAATGGTGGAATTTGTAAAGAGTTGATAGTTAATAAGTCATAGGAAAGCGGACAAGAATTGTACGCGGTGTACAGATGGAACTATGGAATATTGCTTATGCGCAATTCAGTTATTGGAATAACATCTATCTGAAACAATCCGAAATATGGTTTTTATTGATTTATAAATGATATCGAGAGAGTTAATCACTTGATATAAACTGTTCATATTTCCTATGTATGAGTAATATTTATTAGAATTTGTCTTAGTTGCAAATTATCAACACTGGTACTGTTCATTTTAATAGAAACTATTTTCTGAGTAGACCTTAAATTACCGAAACATACAAAAATTAATATTTCTGCGGATGAAAAATTGCGGTTAAATTGAGGTATGAGAATCAACCTATTATTCTGTGGTCATGGAATATTTGAGACTTTGCATCGCGTTGTCGCAAATTAAATGATGTTTATCTCAGATACATTCATAAAACGAGGCATAGTGTTCCAAAAGCGATGTGATTGACAACTATACAAATGTAAAGTCTTTCATATTTTGTGTGAGTAAATATTAATTGCAATTATGGAGAGACGTATGAGTGTTATAAATGACAATAACTGATCGCTTAATAACAACCTGTTTCCAGAAAATCACTCAATGGTAGTGAGTAAATATTAATTGCGGTTATGGAGAGACGTATGAGTGTTATAAATGACAATAACTGGTCGCTTAATAAAAGCTTGTTTCCAGAAAATCACTTAATTCGTTCGAAAACCAAACGAACAATTTGTGTTTGTGTTGTGTTTGTGTTTGTGTTTGTCTTTGTAATACCAATAGACTTTCGTTTCGAAGAGCTTTTATTTATATTGACTAGAATTGCCATAAAATTATTTAATACATTTATGTGAACCAATTTGCTGTTTTAAAGCCTCGATAGTTGACGAAGACTTTTATGCGTTTTATAAGCAGCCGTTATCAATCATTTCGTACATTGTTCGTCTACGTTTTGTACGTCTTGTGGAAACAAACTGTACTGGTTCGATGTTACGTTTAGTTTTACAATGCTGCTCGAATTTATCTTAAAACAAAACCGGTGCGTATAAGTAATATTAACTGGATTCGTGTCCTATAGCGAATAAGTAATAAGTAAGTCGCAGCACCAGCAAAATTTGTTAGAACTTGTTGAAACAGTAATTGGATACTGCTAAATCGTATCAGAAATCGATTTAGAATAAGTTGTTTAAAAATTATTAAGGGCTATCACTAATATTAAAAATATTAAGATGCTCTATAAAAATTTTTTCAAACGAGCAATAGTTTTGATAATAAGAATCGACCAATACGATGAAATTTTTTGCATAATAATATAAACATTCAAACGTCTTATATTCATAAATATAGCTTATCTTAAATGAACATTTAAACCGCACGAATATTAGCTAAAATATTTAGCCATGGTTGAAAAAACGTTTGCCAATTCGGTGAAATACCATTATTATATACATATAAGCCAAATTCTGTATAATAAGGACATCTAATATTTAATATTGTATAAAATATACTTAGCATTTCAATATGGCTTAATAACATTTATGTTTAATAATTTATATAATAAATCTTATTAATAATACTATTAATAGGTCAATCGTTACTAATCTTTCAACTGTAGTTTCTATTTACTAAAAATGATGAAATTTGAAACAGCAAACAGTTGAGTTATCATTATTGATCTTCCATCCATGGTTTCATACAACATATACCACTGTGTTGCTTAAATAAATGTCAACATTGTTTTCCATTTCTTTCTGAATCCCACAAATATCAGTAAATGACATAGCGTTTAAATGTCTCCGAACCCAAAATATGGTTGTGGCTTGCAACAATGCAAGAATGTATATTTTTCACGTTTGGTAGCAATTTTCAATTTTAAAACGTAATGAATTTTCATGAATCATATTTGAAGTCCAGTCATTTCGATTGCGATACTTAGCCGCAATAGCATCCCTTGCGCAACACTTACTGCCATACACAGAACAAACATTGACCATATGGAAACTCCCATAAAAGCTTACAGATGAACGTATATCAACGTAGTTACTATGGCATAATACCAGGATATTCTGCTGATATATTTGGTAGTTCTTTTGGTTTTGTTAACCTTTACGGCCATCGGGCATAGAGCTGACAAACAACCAAAGAATACAGCAGTAGTAGCAAATGTGCGACATGAGAACTGGCAACACAAACGTGCGATTGATGTTGTTTGTGGTGTTGCTATTGAATCACATGTTCTTCAATCAATTCATCTTCAATGAGTACCAACTTCGGTTTTGTAATGATCAAAAATTGCAGCAGGTACACAAAGTTACCATTCTATAAAGAAGGCAGTACGAGGAGGGATAGGAGGATAACAGCAGCAGCAGTAGCAAGTTGTGAAAGTGTTTTTGCCATTTCAGCTTCCAGTTGATTCATGAACATAGTTCTTCCCCTTGTTATTGTACGTTACCATTGCAAACACTTTTCTGAACTCTGCTGTCCCCTAAAAAAAAGCTGTTGTTCAGCAGTTGTGGCTGCCCTTTACGGAGACGAAAGTCAATATGTGAAAGACAAAACCCTGCCTCTTTGGTGTTGGTAATTATTAAAGTTGAAGAGCAGCAATTGAGCTTTCATGTCGAAAGCTAGTTTTTTTTTGCGTCCTCACAATTGCTGGGTGTTGATCCACAAAAATGATCAGGTAACGTGAAAAATAATTGAGGGAGTGTTGAGAATGAATGATACGTTGTATTAAAGCAGATAATTCAGTGGAGAGTGGAAATGTGGAGAAGTTAGATTATACTCTGGGTAGGAAGAGAAAATGCTACTGAAATAAATTTGAATTGGAAATTTGCCAAAGAGAAAATTCAATTCAAATGAATTTAAATAAAAAATGAAAAAAAATATATATAATTCCAACTGAATATCTGTAGTTTTTTTTTTCTTTTTAAATTTTATTCATATATGAACTACTGAACGTGTTCGAGTATTTCCTATAAGGTTGATGCCAACATGATGCTAAAATTATTTGTTTTTGTATGTAAATAAAGGAGCGTTTGTATATCCAACACTCATTATGTAGTCTAAAAATAGACCGCTTATACGGATTTTCAAAATTCTTGTTGTTCTTAAGTTGACACAACTCTCCTATACATTGACGCGGAGTTTGGAGTGTTTGATTTTTTCAGTTTATTCCTTCTGAAGTAATTTTCTAACTTTCAAATATACTCGTAGATATGATGGCAACCATGTAATCTAAATATATATCACTCTGACTAACTACAAAGTTTAAAAAGGGAACAAAAGGTGAACAAAACACGATATTATAATGTGGGAAATCATTTGAATATTTTTAATTTTTTTTATCAGATCTAAAAATCAATCCTAGTCTGTGTGTTCGTATAGGCTACCATATAGTTTGTTTAATTGTGATGAGACCATAGTAAGACATTGTTATGCTGTCAACAACAGTTTCTTTAATAGTAAAATTAGTGTGTTCAACCAATGTTTTTATATACTCCTTCAAATGAAGCAAAGTATTCTCAACGAGTGCCTGAATACAGAGTATAGTTAATTTACAGTAGATGGCGTGCAAGTTAAGTCTGGTTTATAAAATATTACATGAAATATTCAATTGACGCATATGTAGAACCACAAAACAAAGTAATAATCATTACGAAAATATTGTTTTTAGAAAGAAATCAAAATAAAGAAATGTTTAGTTTTTGAGAAACTTGTAAATATTCAGTTAAATTGGAGAAAATGTAACGGAAATCCATTTTTGAAATTGTTGTGAGAACCGTGATGTTTCCTTCTTCTAATTTGTATAGAAAAATGTAAAATTAACTTAAATTAAATTAAATTAAATGTTAAAATTAACTTATTTTGCATTCTATCAATGTTTTAATACCGCATCAAAGATTTATAGAGATTCTACTCCTTGGAAATGATATTTTTATATTTTAAGTACAATACGTCACATGTATTTGCTATTCCTATTTACTTTGTGTCCTTTAAGACATTCTCACTCATATCAACACATCAGTGACTAGCAAGTCAGCAATTAAATTCCTTCAACCTGATAATCTCTCTCTTTGAATATACGACTATTTTTCCCCCCTTAAAAGTGCTTCGGGCATTTCAATTAGTAATCTTTAAACCTCCTGTTAAAGTGAAATCTTTTATCTTCTCAATTTTCCCAAATTTCTTCTTCACAAATACCTTCTACAAATCTAAAACTGTGCATTTATAGTAGCAGTTTTGGTGTCCACTTTTAAAAATCATTTGGAATTGTAACGTGGATTAAAGTGGATGTTTCGATCACATTCACGAAAAATCTTGCAACGTAATTTGTTCGTGAAGCATTTGAATGTTAAGACAGCAGAGAACACAATCACGATTAGATTCTTCCTTTTAGCACCTTCTTCTTGCACTATAGATAACATATGGCCACTTTACTTGCTTTTCGCAATGTTCGGTCGCTACAAAATCGAAATACTTCGATGATAGATGAGTAGATTGAAGTATGTGCGATTCAAGGAAAGCACTGTGAACTTTATAAGTAGCATACGATGCTAGTGCGAGAACTTATTCCAATGCATTTCAAATGATACAATTGCTGAGTTTGATAAAAAACTGTCAACAGATTTGATGGATCTTAAGTAATTGAAAATCTTTGGAATTTAAGAAATGGCGGAGCAGGCTCTTGGCAGCACTTAGGGTTGTTTTACATTATATGCGAATAATATTATAATCAATCTTTGTACATCGTACACATAATTTTAAAAATTAATTAAGTTATATTAATTCCATTTTATGTCATATTGTTATCTTTATATATAAAGGCCCATTCCGGTTTTTTGACTGATTCTTGTGGAATACTTCATAGTATACTCCTGCAATCTGTTACAATCTCCAGCAGATGAGATTATAAAATAAGTAAGATGTAAGTGAAAAAAAATAAGTTTCTACAATTTATTGTTGAACACAAAAATATCTGCATACTTATTGGTGCAGATTTAAAAAATTATGAATTAAGATCTTTCTATATTTATGTGTTCTGCAAAAGAAATTACAATTTATCTTAGAAATGTGAGATTTACTTTATGTAAAATTAATAAAATTAAAATGACAGTTAGCCAGTATGTATATCATACTGCCATTAACATAATCATTAGTATACATTGATAGGTAGGCAATTAAATCGTTTAAAAAGTTATTTAAGGCTTAAAAAGCTGCTTAGTATCTTCTTAAAGATACAAATAAAATTGTATAGGAAAATTACTCAATTTATCATCTATAGTTTGTATTTTGTTTTTTTAAATTTTCCATAATTGATTAGTAATATTATGTCTTCAAAGTTAAAGAGCATAGTCATAAAAAAACAGTTCTTGATTTCTTTTCGAAGAACCCCTTAAAATAGGTCAATAGGCTGGAAAATGTGATTAGCAAAATGATAATGTTGACTCTTTTTTAATTGAAGTTCAATTAAATTTACCTACCGATTTACCCTTTTAATACGATTTTAAGGATATACACTACAATCTGAAATGCTAAGTATAATTTAGTTCATCAATTTTAGCGAAAAAAGTGGATGAGATCAAACTTCTTTAATTACAGTTCAAACAAAATGACACAAGAACCGGGTTTCTAAAACAAGTTATTCAGTTTTTTTTACCAAAAAATTACCTTATTTTTAATTATCCTTTTTATCCCTTGAATTTGATTTGCATGCAAATGCATTACGTTTTCTTGGACAGTGTCTTTTTGTTGAAACTAGAAACCGATTTTCTAAGTTATCCCAAGTACTCAATACGCTACGTTAACTAAATTATGTACACATTTTTGAAAACGTGGTTTATTTTTTGAGATTTGCCATTTCTTGTTGCCTGATATTTCGATAACTACGATAGCCAGGAATCGACAATAATTTTGAAAATTTTTTTTATTATGTACATATTTCAAGATGAGCAAACTTTGCGCGTTATTTTTGTTGAGTTTTTGACCAGAAATTCGTTCACAACTTTTCACAAACCTGACTTGTTTCTTTTTATTTGAAAAATTTGCTCCCATGAACGTCACATGATGTCTAGATCTTTTGGAAGGAATTCATTGGGCACAATGCTTATATTTGGGATCAAAATTGTTTTATTAAGTCTTCAGTGATCTTTATGCTGTTAAGTTTTTGAAGAAAACTCAGGTTTATGACAATGTATTTTATGAACAAACAAGGGTGTAAAATGGTTCGAATTGATTAGTGAGACATAGAAAATAGTTTACTTCAGGTGAAGATGTTGATCCAGGAGTCTTCCAGAGCAAGGCAAGTCTTCTATCACATCTTGACCATTAATATAAACGTGTTTTAGACAAAGTTAATTTACCGAAAGCCTTCCGTAACGATTTGGCAGATGAAATTCAATTTGCAATACAAAATTTCAAATAAATTCTTTTTTTTTGATATTTTTATTCATTGTAAAAATCGCAAAAATCGCAATCGACACTTGAGATGAACAGATAAAATCGGGCATTATGTATAAACCAATTGATGGATTGGTTTCAAATTTGGCATAGGAGTCTTGAAGTAGGATTTTTAATTGATCAATTCTCGGTGCTTTTTGACAGAATTTATTTCTCAACACCCAGCGCATTAAGGTCGATCCGAATCAGTAATCATTAATACGCTTGGCAAATGTCAAAACGTCATGTTCTGTCAGGCTGTAAAACTTTAAATTTAAAGTAGAAATTGTGCGAGAATAACATGTCCAATAACATTTTCAAAGGTTATTACGCAGTTTGTGATTAAATGGTTTCACTATGTGCTTAATTATCGTGCGAGTCTAAATATATTTAAATTAAATATTTGCATAATACTGTCAGTAAGTTGTTGGGAGTATGATTAATATAAATTGGTTCAGATTAGACAACTAACGTATGAGTTACAGTATTTCTGAAACTGATTTGAATTTAATTAGTTGCATCATCTTAAAACAATGTTTAGACGAATAACTGTTATTTTCCTATCTTATTGATAATAATAATTACATATATAAACGAGACGTATGAGCAATATAAAAACAATTATCTCTGATACTCATACGCTCAATGGCCTAATTTTATTTAATGTGGTGTACATACTAAATTTGTTATTGTTGTAGTAATTTGTCAAAATTGTTCTGAATATTGTTTATCAACCGACTTCTGGCTTTGATTTGCAAATTTCTTTTGAAATTCTATACCCGATGTTATGTGTTTTATATTTGGTGGTATTTATGATTTGGGTTCCAAAATGTGTTTAATGTTTGTTAATGTTAGATTGTGTTGTCTTGAGTTTTAGTATCATTAGTATGTGGAAAAGAAATGATTAATTTTTCGTTGAATTTGTGAGAGGTTTTGCATTTGAGTTTTCATATTTTTTTTTTATCGATTGTTATCAATGACATAATAGATGACTATGATGATATCATCGTATTATGTGGAGTTGCAACTCTACCATCTACTGCGCGAGATTTCGTCTTGTTTTGAGGGGAAATGGCTGAGGATGCGTTGAGGGAGAGTGGCATGAAAGGATAACGATTTCAATTGCGTTAGTTTGCAGGATGACGGTAAGGGTAAGTGGATGGATTGGATAGGAGTGGGTGAAAATTGGCATTAAATTGTCATGATAATTTTGCTTTATTTAGTGATTTATTGCTTTGCTCATATGACGCTAGATTTAAATTAACAATCACAGGCAATTTTTGTAGGGTTTAATTTTAATTAATAATTTTTGACTTGATTTTCGATTAGAAAAGCTTTGATTTTTCCATAATTAGAATTGAGTTTAATGCTTTATTTAGTTGAGTGTAACAGATAAACAGACTGATAGAGAGAGAGAGCGAGAGAGAGAAAAAAATGAACGAAAATGTGTTGAGTGCCGTTTGATTTTATGGTTGATTTTGTTAAAACTTCTTCTGATAATATATGTTATTTAATTTATTTTTATTCATTTTAGTAGTTGGTTTTAGTTTAGGAGTTTTAGTTTAAATTGGATTTTTTATTAGAAATTTTTTTTGATGATTTTTTTTTTGTCATTTAAAGAGGTGGTGGGGGAATTTGAGGAATAAATGACGTTTTGATATCAGGATGTGGTTTCATATTTTAGTTATTGTAGAAGTTTTGGGTTTATTGGTTGTTTTTCGTTTTTTGTTTCTAAAATTGAGTTCAGTTTTATGATTACTATTTATATATTGAAATTTGGTTTGAAGTGTTTACGAAAGTGCTTGGCTGATTGTTTTTTTTGTGTATTACTTTTTGTTGTGTTTTGCTGTCAGAACATGCAGTCATTTTTGTGAGGGTGGTTGACGGTTTGAGATTTGTTTGTTTTGTTTTGTTGTAGTAAAACTTTGTAAATTTAGTTTTTAATGATTTTTAGTTTTGATTTCTATGTTTAATTGGAATAAGATTGCAGTTAATGTTTTTTTTTCTTGTATTTTGAACAAACGATGTAGAGTTATGTACTTACATGGTGATGTTATATTTTCTTCAGTGTATATTCAAAATGTTGCATTTTAAGCGTGTTTTTTTTAAATTATTTACAGTGTACTTTATTTGTAGTAAATTTTGAAATAAACAATATAACCCTGTTGGCATTGAAACAAACGTTCAACATTTTTGTTTTTGCTGAGTTGGAACGATTTTTGTATTTCAAACATTTTTCACAGCAAAAGTTTTTGATACGAAGTTAAGGTTGCCATATTATGCATATTTATTAGTTCAAATGTTCATGTACAATTAAAAAAATTTGCCATATTTATTAGCTCAAATTAAAAAAATACTTTATATTTCCAAACTAAACTTTTCCATAAACTATTTATTTGGCGTGCTTTAAAATCCAAATAATTTCAATTGAAATTTCAAAATGTCTTTTATAATTCAAAAAACACCAATTTTGCGGCAAAATTATCTTTTTCCAATTACAAAAGTAAATTTTTATTTCCTATCTCATGTAAAAATTTTTAATTGAATTTTTTTTTTTTAATTTCAACTGAAATTTTTAAATTTGTAACAGAATTTCCCAATTTCAATTGGTTTTGATGAACTTCAATTGGGATATTATAGACATTTGTTTTACGTATGCGCAATAATATTGCAATTGCCATCACACGTAACTCATACGCCATTAGGAAACCGGTGTAGGCTGATTCTCATGAGAAAATTTATTTTGTTTTTGAGAGTCTCCTCTCTGAAGTCAAATATCTGGGGATCGTTTTGGACTGGAAATTGAATTGTGGACAGAATGTGATGGAGTGAGCGAAAAAATAACTGGATTTTCTACGGGTATTCCGGAAATTTGTTAACAAAACTAAGAGAATTTGGAGAAATTAAGAGAGAAATATTGGCGAAAGCCGGAGGACTTAGTAGTTCATGATGTGATATATTCACAATGTGGTATACTTGGATGTGAGAGAAACTGTAGATGAGACTACGCTAACACACCGATATCATTGGTTTTTCATTCAATAATGTATTGGTGATTCCCGACTGAGATATCTAAGGGAAAGGAAGAAACTCTACGATTCAAATAATCATAAATTTTCAAAGAACATACAGCGAGGTTCTGGATCGGAGATTTTTATTGCAGTTGCATGATAACTGCAGTGTTTTGTCATTATAACCGAAACCCGCTTTTGGGTAACAAAAGAAGTAAATTTTTGCATTTGGGCATTTGTCTCGGTTTCTTCAGCTTTGATTTACAAGCCGCTTAATTGTTTCCATAAATAATGACGGGTTTACCTAATCAGAATGGGAACATAATTCCACCTGTTTTCATAAGGGCAAAAATATCCGCCGAAAGACATTGTAGAAAATATGCGATTACAATATAACTCTCTTGGAAATCGCCATTTTAACTTTGAACAAATGAATTAGTGATAGGAACAATGATATTAATCGTCATTCAATTTACGTTTAAATGCAGACTTCACATTACGACTACAGATGTAGGGGTTACGATCGTTATTTCTATCCAATGCTTCCGCGTTAATTACCAGTTTTTGCCATCAGGGTTGCGGAATACATTCAGCATCTTCTCCTTCTGCATTTATTCTCTAAGATTCAGTCTACGATTCAATTTTTGGACCTAGACAGTCTACATATTTTTAGCTTCAGAGGATTTTTTCAATTCGACGCCCAAATAATAATAAATAAATGTTTCCTGGGGTCCAAATTGTCCATATGGAAATTGCCCTATATGAATTTTCTAATATACATAACATTGGTGGAATTATTGCAATGAGATATGTTTCTATAATACAACTTTTAAAGCGGGTGTTTCTAGAAAACAAACAAGTTCCCATTAAAAAGTGAAGAAAATATTTGACAATTTAGTTTAATGTGGGAGGCGAATTAAACAGACCTATTTCTAATTAAAATTTCCTGAATAATTTCTAGAGAAAGAATATGTTTCTCAACGAAAAACACACTATGATAACCATTCACTCATAAGTGCTACGGCTGCACATTTAATACAATTCCTTTTAAAAATATTAGTTTTCATAATATATTTAGGGAAGGTATTCCCTGTTACTCTAATAATGAAATAGTTCAACATTAACATGAAATACAAACTTTCCTTGAGTCGAAACTTTCTGCAATTAGCTGAAAACAGAAACACAAGCCTTTGTTCCTCATATTTATGAAGTCTGTATAATTTACGTTCTCCTGATGTTTACTTGAAAATATTCAAAACCTGGTTTTCCATAGAATTTTCCAAGTAGCTCACGATTTGCGATCTACACTCTAGTATGCCCTTGTAAAACCATTAGATATCCATCTGATAATAGCTTAAGTGATTAAGTTAGTTGAGAAACGCCAATTATATGGTGCCAGCGATGCTTCGTAGAAAAGTAAATAGCTCTTATTACCTAGATCCTAGTGGAGGAAATGGAGCACTCTGGCATTGGGAGTAACCAGACGTTCTTTATAGAATTTCTTAACTTCCGGTAATTCACATGGCAAAATGTTGTAGTTATTTCGTGATCATAACATGAACAGGAAAATAAATGGAAAATATAATTCTATTGGCAAAGTAGTGCATATGATCTGTGGTGATAACATAGATTCAGATTGCCACCTCGTTGTACCTAAATTACTACGCAGTTGAGTGAAACATATACAAACTGAGTGGGAAAACCTTCCGGAGGATTGTTTTTATTCATTAGTTGTCTCGGTGCCAAAAAGGTGCGAAGATGTTATTAAAAACAAGGGCGGTTACACAAAATATTGATTTTGTTGCTATTGTTTTGCGCAAGTGAATTCCGATTTTGCTGTACATTTTTTCATATTTCTTTTAAACGCAATTGTTGTTGTTGTTGTTGTAATGTATTGGTTTTATAGCTTAATAATACCTCTGTGAAAATAAATGGTAAGCTTTGTTTTAAACATTTTGTTTTTATGAAAATTATATATTTATAGTCTGGAGTACATTTTGTTGCTTTTGTTTTGCGCAACATTGTACGTAACCAGCCAAAATATACGTAACAAAAATGTGCGTCGATAAGCTGCATACCTCTGTTCCTGCAGCACCCTCAAACACTTAATAGGAGTCTGCAAAAGCTTTCGAAATTTTCCACTTTTTAAATCTGTAGCTTTCTGCAGCTTCAATGAGACTTTAATTTAAAACCTGATACAAGAATCTCTTGTAGGCGACTTTCTTGCCTAAATATTTCTAATAACTTCTGCAGTTGCATTGCAATGGGTGATATCTTGCACATAACTTTATCCCAAATTATAATAGATGCAATGCCTCCTGGTAGCAGTCGAAAATTTAAGCAATAAAACAATGGCAGAATCCCAGTGAGTAGATTGAACCAGACAAAATTACTTTTGGGCAAGGCCAGCAAGAGAGTATTACTTCTTAATATGACTTCTTGTTTCAAAACTCTATGAGATGCCATTTTTTATGTGGGGAGTTCTATAGAGTGAAAGTCTACCTGGTCGTTGGAGGCTTTCTATAAAAGTCACGGCTCCTGACTCTTGGGTAAGCTGCATGTTGTCAGAATGAAAATAAATTCAAAGCAGGTCATGTAATTAATTGGCCGTAATTTGGCCGTATGCGGCTTTGGATTGCGATATGGAAATAAAATAATAATAATAATAATAATAATAATAATAATAATAATAGTAATTAGTAGAGATGGACCTCGAGAAGATAACCTGACTTTTTCGCCCAATATTTTACAACTTTGCTCTTCGTTCGATGTCATTTCTGGTTGTTTTGTAGCTTAACTTAATAGCTAACCTTGACCTTGTTTGTTATTAGTAAGAATTAAGAGGATTTGGGGCCCATGGGTCAAAATCTAGACGAGAAAATGTTGAAGTGCTTTGAGAATATTTTAACTTGCAAGTATATATACAGGGTGGGCCATAAGGGTGTTGGCGGTTTAAATATTCAATTAAAAAAAAAAAAAAAAAAACTACGAAACATAAAAAAAATATATTTGTATTTTTAAAAAGTAGAAGCATGGGAATTTTTAAGACTTAAAAATAATGTTGTCCAAATGGCTTCCCTCGGCTGCTTGACACTCTTGGAACCGAAGTCACAAATTTTGGAAAATAAGGGAAAATATGACAAAGTCAAGTTTTATTCGTTATTGTTACTGCTGCTTATTCTAAAGCATAACTACGTTCAGTTCCCATTCTAATTTTGTTTGTTATTATTGTTTATGTCCTTAAGATACAATATATAATTCCGCATATTCCGAGAGTTATAAAAAGTTTTCGCGAAAGCGATTTTTTTGAAAAAAGCTTAATATCTGAAAAAGGAAAATTTGTAGTTAAGCCGTTTTTTGTTATAAACACAGGTATATCTGTGGTTGCAAAGAAAAACAACTTAAGTGGGGTTAGAACAAAGTGGAGTTAACCAGTTTTTATTGTTGTACTTGTTGTGATGCATATTTACGCCCAATTTTTATTTTGAAATGGGATGTAGTTTATAAATTACAACATTTTTCTAAAATAGCGATTTTTGATCAATTACGCCATATCTCTAATTATTCTGATACAGAATATTAAAATAGGAACACATACTTTTTTGTTGTCGTTAAGACATATATTTACATCTCAGTGCTATTTTAAAATTTCGTATATTTCGGAAATTATAACTGATTTCCATATTAGTGATTTCTTGAAAAACGCCTAATATCCCAAAATGGAATATTTGTAGTTAAGTAGTTTTTGCTTATAAGCACAGATATAAATGGAACTCTCTTTAGCTGGAGTTATTATCGATTATGTTTAATGCAATAATTTATGCCAATTTATTTACTTTTCAATACAGCAACCTATAAGCATTTGAATATATATAAGGGTAGTTTTTTTTTCTAAATATGGCAATATTTTAAATTGTACATTGCTCTGAATAATATATATACTACAACAAGTCTTGCCAATTTTGTAATTTGTAGCATCTGTTGCTAAATTTTTTGTTTAAGTTTACTTTTATTTTTATAAAAATTTTTGCTGTGAAAACCCGTTTTTGATACAAAATGAAAATTATTTAAAGATTTTAAAGAAAAGTTAATTTATATATTATAGAGACAAATATACCTACCAAAAAGGCAGCTTACAACACTTTAGTATATGTATAGAATAATATAATTCTCATAAGGTTTGTGTAGAAAAATAATAAAATTAATGGTAATTAAATATGAAGTTATATTATAATGATATCGATAAACTCAGAGCAGATTTGTTTCATGGTTGAGCGGACCACTTATTTATCATAGGTTATGGCAAATAATGTATCATTATGAGCCTAAATAAATTTTTTGAATTAAATTTTTGGATTTGACCAGTATGCGATCCGCCAAGTATCATATGACGATGATATTGTTTTGGGATAAGTTAATATTTTAAGTTTGGGTTTCATAATAGCTGAAGGGTTCTAATTTTGTTGTTGGAAAGTTTTTGTAATCCATAAATATTTGCGATATATTATGACGAATTGTCATGTATTTGTCTGGTAAGAATTTCAATATATTTTTGGTTGTTTATCAAGTTATCGATAATTTGACGATTTCTGAAGACGATTGTTGTTGTATTTGTAGTTGGAACGAGTAGTTAGAAAATGAGTTTGGTAGCGAAATAAAGGTTTTTGGATGGATTTAGTTGTTGTTTTTTCTATTTTTGTTTTTGCAACTAATTTTTCAGTTTTGTTTTTAGTCTTTTATTTACATTTATTTTAGAGGGAACTAAGTTGTTTGCAGTTTAAATGGTTGCTTTTAGTTTTGTAGGCCACTACTTCTATTGAAGCTAAATAAAAATAAAAAGAGCATGTCAACTATTTGTTATTATTATGAGTTAATGTTTATTTATTTCATTTAAAGTTTGTTAAGCATTTCAAAATTGTAGAACTAAAAAAAATCTAAGTTAAAGTAAAACAATACAAAAACAAAAAAAAAAAAAAAAAAAACGAAAATAGTCTAAGAAAAATTCGAAAAATTCGTCAAA
>JAHXMU010000079.1:530610-587498 GCA_019455685.1 Philornis downsi
TGTATGTGAGTGCACCATTGATATTCCCTTTGTAGGAGTACTCGAATTTCTATTTTCGGTAGTTTTTTCCTTAAAAATGAAACAAAACTGTTTTGTAATTGATAGTAATGACATGTTGAGAATACCTTAAGGAATTATACAAATGGAATTGTACACATTTTTGAGATTGCGTGTGCAAGTGTGGGTTTGTGTAGAAATTGCTGAAAACTATTTGCAGTTGTTGGAGTTTTATTTTTTTCGTTTTGTCTCATTTTGTTGTGGAAATTTACGTTAGCACACAACAAAGTTTAACTTAAAGTCGTTTTTAAACGCAACATTAGTACAGGGAGCTGTTTACATTTACATTGTCAACAAAATGTTTGCTGCTGAAATTGCAGCAGTTTTAAAATATTTCACATTTACAATAGCTCAAGGGATTTGAATGAAAAAACAAAATTACTTTAGAGTACGTGAGAAAATTTTGTGAAATGTTTAAAATTAATATTTGGTAGTGGAACTTGTAGAAGTTTTTCCTATTTTGGGGTATGCAATAACCTTAGTTGCGAAGTTAAAAGCTAAATGAAAAAGAAGTTTGATTGCATTTCACAAAAAGTTGTATTCAGCAATGAGTAGTATTAAGAAGAATCACAAATAAGCATTCCTAAATAGATGTGCAGACATTTAATAATTTGGCATTTTGTTATAGGATAAACTAGTCTTTACAGTTTATATCTTCTTCGAGAGGATTTTTGAAAAAGTGAATTATTTATAATGAAAAATTCTGAAGTTTAGCGAGAAATTAATAAGTATTACGGAATCTCTATTATAAAAAGGAATGGCACCGAAACTGAATGAAAACACATAGTGGCTCAGGATATTTTGAGCTTGCTCTGGTATAACTAATATTCAGAAAATGTGTACCGACCCACTCAGTATCAATTTTTGAAGCGATACAGCGATGTTCGTCTCTCTGTCTGTCCATATATTTTTGTAATCGGCTAATAGATCATATTTCATCAAAAATTGATATACGCGCCATCTTAATATACAAAGACTTTAACTCATTATTCTTCAGAATCTAGGACTGATCCTTGTAAAATGCTTGCTGATATACTTTTCCTATCCGATACAAAAATAGGGACGTATTGATGAAAGTTCCAAAACCATCTCCATAAATAATTAAAAAACAGTGGAAACCATTCAGTCATTGCTACAGATTTTAAAAAGAATCAATTAAATTATTTCAATATTAAGGTAGCTTTATTTAGTTTAGGCAAAAAAAAAAAACAAAACTTTCTGAAAGTGGTCCAGCTTTCGAAATATATCGGCTACTATTGACTTTATTGCTTCCAAAAGCCATAATTTTCACTGGAGGTTGATCATTTTTAGTATAATATAATACATATCCAAGGGCGTTGTGTATTGAAAAAGGACTATATCGGTCCATGTTTTAACACTGTTGCCATAAAAGTGATATTATCGATTTTAAAAGCTTCAGTTTTCAATACAATTTAATCATATTTACCACTTATAATTTAATTGAGCAATGGACGAACCCGGTTGAAGTTGGATAATATCGGTCTATAATTTGTTGAAGTACTCATTGGAACATTTCCATATTATTTTATGCTAATGTTTTTAAAAGGATTACTAGGGGTCCGTCAATCAAAATTGTGACAGAACCTGAGTCTGCTTCCAAGGATCTAAATGAAATTTTATTTAATTCTAATTCTGATTCTTACACCAAAAACGGAACTACAAAACTTAATTCTGATTCTTTTAACGTCGACCAAGAACAGTATCATAATCTTAGAGGAATGATACAATGATATGATACCTCCCTTTACAGTTGCTATTAACTGAATAACTTCATCATCAGTTACAGCCATATCCTTAGATTTCGTTAGCTATCACAATTTTGTTCCAAGAATCAGTATCATAATCTTAGAGGAATGATACAATGATATGATACCTTCCTTTACAGTTGCTATTAACTGAATAACGTCATCATCAGTTACAGCCATATCCTTAGATTTCGTTAGCTATCACAATTTTGTTCCTTGTGGTATTATTGAAACTTTAAAATCTGTAAATATTTTATCTAACAACTTCATTTGCGAGCTTACTAGTAAATGGAGAACATCGTTTTGCAGAACACTCTAATATTATTTGTATGACTTAGAATTGCAATAAAATAGTTGCAATTACGTTTTCTTTGCTTTATCCTCATCGCAATTCAATTATGTTCCTTGTTATTTATGCCTCTCAAATACTACAGCATACTTTTAGGAGCTTTCAACTAATGTCTGCTTTTAGAATCTATAAATCAATTATTTCTGCAATGTTCATAAGTTTAGTTAAATGTCCACACTGTCCACATTTATATATAGCTGCATATTTTACACTTAAAAATTTATTAGTTTTTCAAAATGAAATTTTATGGTCTCAAAGCGCACTTAAGCATGATTATTACAACGATTTGCCATCAACGCCTTTATTATTATTCCAATGATGAATATTATTATGATATCATTGCGCCTTCAGGCCCCAGTCGTACAACACGTTGGACCATCGCCCTACAGGACCGTCAAGATGGGTCTTTTTAATAAAGAATTGCGCCAACCTTCTTTGTGGGCTACAGTATGGGCAGGACTTTTTTTTGTTCGCTTCATGCTGGGAGTAAATAAATCATTTTTATTGCAGTGACCATGTTAAGTGTGCCATATTGTTTCCGCTCAATATGTAGAGTCTGTTTTTTGTATGTGAATCTCCAATTCAAATTTATATGGAGGCGGGTGATGGTAACGGTTTCAGTCAGGAGCATTTATGGTGATATCGTATTGGCGGCAACGTTTGCGGGTCTCGCACTATCTCTCTCTCTCCCTCTCTTTCTCTCTCTCTGTGAGTTGAACATTTGTAAAACGTAATAGTTTATAAAAATATCATGGCAAATGGTTTTGTCTTTTGCCAAATTGTATATGCGTTTTAATGGGGGAGATGGAGTGTAGACGATTTTCCCCCAAAAAAGGCAATCATTTGCTAAACGCAGCGCAAAAAAAAAAAACCACATTGCTTTTAAATATTTGAAAATTGACTTAACTCTTTTTCTTTCTATCTGTCAATTATTGGACTTTTTATGTGTGTATGCTCATTCACTTATTCATTCGCTTTCGATTTGATTTTTTCACATATGATTTCGTTTCAGCTCCTTTTTTTTATTTCTGTGCCCTCTGTGTATTTGCATGTCAATATAAATTCGGCCATAAATTATTTCTATTTTTTCGGCTATTTGAGAATTGAAATTGAAATGGACATGTATATGTGATGCATGAGAGCACGCAAAAAAGGGGAAGTTAAAAAAAAAAAAAAAAAAAAAAAAAAAAAAAACTGTGGAAGAAATTGTCTGAAATTGTTCGCATAGATAGATAGCATAAATTGTCTGTTATTGTTTGATAAACATTTCTAAATTTTAGTAGTGTTGTATGAATCATGGTCAGCTCCATGATATTATTGTTGCAATTAAGTGAGCCAAAATTCAGCGATTGCTTTGCTTAGAGTAGGACGCGTGAATGGGCGAAAATATTTCAGCTCGAAAAGTCTTCGAGAATGAAGTTGACGGATGGAGTAGAGAACGTTGATTAAGATACAGTTGGAAGGACCATTCCATATCGTTCTTACCAAATAGTCGTGTAACTTCTTGGCGGTGAACCTCAAAAGGACAAACAGAAGGTCCTGAAATATTTTACTATATTCGGCAATAAACTCGAGTTAGATTACTATCAGTTGTGGTTAACTTTCACACCGATCAAGCAAATAAGTGTGTCAAGGTGCAGTAATAACGATGATTTAAATTACTTTTAGACAATCAACATTGATAAGACTCCAGATATGCAGTTTCGACATGATAAGTTCTCAATAACAGTTTTGGATTTAATTTTATAAAATAAAACAAACTCAAAATATGGTCCCTTTAACGTGTTCTTCTGTATATTTTCTTGAACTCCATTATATTCTGCCGAAATGAATACATATTACGTATATTTGGTATGATATTTATCACCGAAATTGATCTTATAGTTTTTTAGTTTATTGTCAAAACAAATTTATTTTAACATACTTTATGATTATAGGCTTTGTTGCTAATGTTCAGCAGCTATTGATCCTTTAAATTTTCTCTGAAGAAACTTACAATTTTGCTGATTTTTTGTTAACAACTTTTGTGTGTCTGTCAAGAAAATTTCCTATTTTTTTTTTTTTTTTGGGAAAATGTTAAGGAAGTATTTGGAAAAATATCCACCCTACGCTAAATTTTAAGAAAGATACAAAAAAAGTACAGTTTTCTCTTATTCTATAGTTATAATCCGGAAAAACCTGATTGAGCCAGGGCAGAGTTTGATACTTCTGCGATATCGATTTCGCTTCACCATTGATATCGGGGATTTAGCAAGCGATTTTGATAAACAAAAACTCAGCTATACCAGAACCCGTTCTGAGAGTCTTCAAAAGAAAAGTGTTTTCATTTTTCGCATTCCGCTACATGAATCATGAGCTGTACACAGATAACGACATGATCAATCAAATTAAATTACAGTGATTGCGTTGGCTGAGTGATATTGCTCCAGTCAGAAAAATATTCGACAAAGTTTTTGATGAACAGAGCAGATCTGGCCAAGCAAAATTCCTTCGGCAGGATTAGGTTTTTGAGACGCTATCAAAAATTGACATGGCGAGTTGGAGAAGAAGCATAGAAGATCGAAAAACTTGTAATTTTTCGTGACTTACAGGCGATAATCGCAAGGTTTAATGCAAATTCCATCTGGATGAGGCCAACCTGGTGCTTGTCTTAGATTTAAGAGAGATATGCAACAAAACATGAGTAGAATGGGAAAAAATGAAGCGCTGAAGAAGAAGCTTACGATATTTGTTTTTGAAGAGTTTGAATATGTGAACAAAGTAGTAGCCGTAAATTCCAATTAAAGTTATAATTCCGTATTTTAGGACGAAAAACATACAAATTGAAAAATTCTAATAAGTGAAGTAGACCGTCATATTGTAAATCATATTTTTCTGCTATTAAGATATACAACATTTTTATAACATTAATATTGCAACATTGTATAATGCATTTGTTGTTGAATTATGGAGAAGATACGTGGTAATGTTGTAATTTAATCAAATCGGCCTTAAGGCTAAAAATTACAATCCTGAATATATGAAAAATAAATAACGAAACTTCAGACATGGCTCAGGTTGGTTAATCAGTCAGGAAGTTAAAAATAGATATCTAGCGAACAAGACAAAGAGCGGTGAAATTGGGTGCCTAATCGCTAAGCTTTCCCATGGAATTATATATATTATATAGAATTGGATTTTCTACAAATATTAAAGTTCCACTGATTCGACTTCGAACCTCCATTGCAGTTGAAGCAATCTTTATATTGATAAGGTCAATAAATTTAAGAACAAAGTTTATGGGGTTTCGTCCACTCTTCTATAATAACTTTAGTGCTTTGAAAGGTCTCGAAGAATGGCGAAAAAACGATTGGTTTGCAATAGATCTCGTCAAGTACTGCAAAGCTAGTTTTAAACAGAAATTCCCGAGGCCAAGAATAAGAATGTCTTATTTCGCACTTTTATTTGAGGAAAGATTCATCTTGCGATTGTTGGCAAAAAGTCCTATGATTCCTATGATTTCCAGTTCCAGTGCCCACTGTATGTTTTCTTCCGACAACATTTGTATGTGTACATGTTCGATAACCGGAAGTCATAGTTTGGTTTCACTTGTTTTGGGTTTTTTGCATTCCCGCTCATTGCATTTTAAATATTTTTCGTTAAAGCATTTTTTTTTTCTACCGTTTGGGGTTTTCAAAGATTTATTGGGGAGGAAACGTATGAGGTTACGTATTTTCCTTTCATATTATACAATTTTACTACCATCTAGTTGTTATTCATTTGTTCATAAGCCAAAAAATTCTCAGTATCTGTCTTTTATTGACCAAAAAAAAAAAAAAGCACCCATAATAATTGTTTATGGTTTTTATGATGCGAACGGAGCCTTGTTCAGTGCAGTGTAGCAAAGGTCTTTTTGAGGTCGTTTTGATGGAATTTGTTTGTTGCCAGTTCCTCGTTTTTTTGTTGTAGCTATTGTTGTCGGGGTTTATAATTAATTGCCTGCTTGATTTGGATTGTTTTTCATTTGTTGTTGCTGTTATTCGCTTTTGGGTTTCGCATTACGTTGATGGGGGTATAAATATCGTTCAACAAAAGTGTGCGAAATGAATTGTTAATGATAATGGTTGGCCAATTTCTTTTTGATTCGACCCTGTTCGGCCCATCACATGATGAATGGTGATTATGGACATGACTACCACGAAGGCCATGTCGATGTGTGATATATGAATTTCAACATTTTGTTGCTTGGTTGGTCGAAATGATGGTTGGCTGTAATGCTAAATTATTATTATTACTATTATTATTGTTGGTTGTCTATGAAAATCATGGATTAATAAGAATAATAAATAGCATTTTGATGAATTATGAAATGCATAAACAATGTTTCGAAAGGAAATGATGCCGATGATTACCTCCGGTAGCATCTGCTACGATATTACGGTTCACAGAGTTCTGTGAAAATTAAACAAATCTGGCAATAAATTGTAATTATAACAAATTGTTGTATGGAATACTAAATGCTGGTACTTGAAATGTAATTTGTAATACGTTGGAAAGGGGAAAAGATTTTGTAATTAATTAAATTCCGAAATGTGGTATTATAATTTTCACAAAAATTTAATGTTAAACGAAAATACCAATGGAAGGCATAAATGAGTTTGGTTAAACAGAACCCATTATTTTTGCATGACGTAAAAAACTTTACAGGACGTAGTTAGTCAATTAGAAAGATCTCATTTAAGTGAAATATGCACCGTTTTGTTGGATAACTTGTTGCCATCTAAAAGGTAATACTATTACGCTTCTATAACATATATCTTCGTCTTTATTGGCAAAAAACTGAGACAGCTTTTCTTGAGACAAAGTTTTCACCAGCAAAATCATCGATAAACTGGCCTCTTCTGGACAATTGTGTAATTCATATGGTTCAATTGTTGACAGTATCGGGCCAAATGAAGAGTTTGGCCGTAGGGAAGCAGCTCACAATAGATGATTCCCTGGCAATACCACCAATCATGCCACAAAATTTTCTTGGCTCGTTTGTACCTGTTCAACGCGATTCGATTAGAATCATTAATGCTTGACATTGTCGTAAGTGAGCTACTTTTCATTATCAGTCACCATCTGCTTCTGTAATAGGTCGTTTTTGTTGCGATTCAGTAACGATTCGCACATAGAAATTCGGCTCATAACTTTAACTTATGTGACAACCATACATTGTGGTTCTTTTTGTATCCAGCCTTCTTCAAATGATTTCGAACCACTTTCTGTGCAATGTTTAGCTCCTCTTCAATCTAAACAGCGTTTATTTTATAGTTGGTCTTACCGATTTCAATTATTCTATCGACATTTTTGATAATTGGCTTACAAGAACCTGAAGCTCCTTTAACATTCAAATTTTTTTTTGCTTATAATTGGCTCATACAGCAGTAAGATCGTAAACACGATTCACATTTTAGCCGCCTGGTTTGTGTTTCTAACATCATCTAGCGTAACTCGATCGCAATTATAAAAGGGTTACAGATGACCAAAGCCATCTATTGGAAAAATATTGAATTTATGTTCACCATATTTTCTTAATTCTTTAACTACACATTGCGGTAAATATTCTGAAAGTGGACAATTCCTTCACCAAATAAATTCACTAAGTAAGTGCAATTAAATCCCCAAAAGTAGACTGGTGTGTATGCAGCCTTTTTGTTCATTCATATGCCAATGTCATATGAAACAAATTGAAAAATTAAATAAAACTGTTTTATTTAGTCAAGAAGTATTTTATTTGCAAAAACCTCTAATAATGACAGTTTCTTTTAAAACAATTTATGAATTCTGAACAAATTTCAAACAGTTTGTACATTAAGGAATAATGTCTCCTATATTTTTCAACTGAAGCATACTTTCAGGCTCTAATCGGCTAAAAAATGTTATTGATATTTTCATAATATACTTTTGGGGGGAAATTCACTTATACACTTTCTGTATATCTAATTTTTCCAATTTTTTTCGGTTTGTTTGTTCGACTTTTATTTATAATTATTCCATAAATTTGCAATCCATTAAGCTAATCACTTTTTCGAAAATCTAAGGAAGGCCGTGGTGAGGATAACTAGAAAAAAGAAAAACAAAAAGAAAACAGTAAACCTCAAAGTGAAGAGCTAATAATTCTTGAAATTATATTTCTAGCTGTGGTTTTGTTAAATATTTATGGACAGCGTAAATGTGTGCTATATTAAGAGCAGTAAGTTAGAGGACGCAAAAAAAAAAATCGTTGTGGCAAGGCAAACAGAGAAAAGTTAAAGCTAAATGTTTTATAAACAAAATAAAGTCATTGCCATGGTTTATTGCAATTAATGGTTGTTATGGGCCAACTCTCGCCCACTACAGAAACCTCAAAAAATGTTGGTTATCATGTTTTCATAGAGCCGCTTACTTCAAGGCTTTACCTTCATAGCGGTAGTGTATAGATTTGCGCATCCGTTTCCGTTCGTGCGTTTAACACTGGTTTTGTCGAGGGGTGAATGGTTATCTGCGTTTCTTCTTTGTTAAGTGTGTTTTTTCCTATTTTTGGCCTATGTCAGTTGCTGCGCTATTTAGAGTAATTAATCTAAAAGCTTTCTTTGTTGCTTCGCTGCCTTCGTATTTGTCGTTTTGTTTCGGGAAATGCTTCATTTCTTTCGATAAAGATGATGCTGATGAAGATGGCTTCCTGATTCCTTGAAATATTTACCCTCCATCCACCGCCGTGGTTTTGTATTCTTTTGTAAATTTCTGCAACTAATTTCTTTTTGGAATTGTGGCTTTGTCTTAGAGGAAAATAAAGAAAATGACTGTCTCGGAATATAAAGTACAGTTAAAAGATCCTTTGTTTCGTAGAGGAAAAGAAGATTTAATAACCTTTGAAATTATCTAGGACTGCAGAGTTGTAGGGATATCCTAATGAATTAGCTTCCTTGTTTTGTAGAGAAATGATGATGTAAATGCAAGTTATTAATGCAAAGTCTGGACAACGAAAATATAAATTATGAAAGAAGGTCGTTGTGGTGTAGTTTAATTTCAGTGGTGTTCTAATTTTTACAAACGTATTGTGTTATATTTTAACTGCCAGTGAGTAGGCATTGAATTAAATACTGTATGTAGTTTTGGGCATGAGACGTTTTTATTTACTTTTAAAATTCCTTAATAAATGTTAGAGATTAAAGACAATCCTAAAAGTATACATTAACGTTTGTAGCAGCTGCAATTCATTTACATTAAATACAAATTTATTGGCACTGAATACCAACAAGCAAAGAATAATGGAAGCTCGTTAAACTCATCTCATTTTCATTCCCCAGAAATATTACCAGAAACATAATCAGATTTCTTTTTATTGAATAAACGTGAGTTTGTTTATAATAGCTAAACTTGATTTTGAAGAAAAGTGAACCATATCCTTAGGGGTATGTGATGAGGTTAATTGTTTTCGCTTTGACTTAATAATGACAATGAGGAAGAAACAAGGAATATGAAAATTCTAGAGGTAGAATACAGAAAATGCCAATGTAGAGATAATTATCGATAAGGCTTAAAGCCTTATGTAGTTATATGCTGCCTAAAAGCTTACACTACTTTAAATACATCTATAGTCTATTGGAATAGTTGGAATGCTACAATAGTACATACTAACTACAGAAATAGTAGTATTAGTAGTAGAAGGCATTCCGAAAATTGGAGTATATGCTACGTTAAAATTATCCCATAAATTTGCAATCAATTAAGTTAATTTCCCCCCTAGCAAAAGAGGAGCCTTTGTAAAGCTAGTTCATGTTACAACGAATTTAATATGAGATCAGGTATATAACAAGAATTCTCCTCATTTACTGCTAATTTCCTGAAGCTTATTAGTAAATCTTTTCACAATTAACATCTGTTGTATGGCCCAAACAAAAAAACATACCCCATTTGTGTTTCGTTCATTTGTTGTAGACCCCCCCATTATATAGATAAGAGAAAAAGTACAGTTTCGTACCAGTAAAGCCTCTTTTGTCGATTTTGAACTCTAGCAAAACCAGCAAATGAACTTATCTATGTGTATTCGTATGTTTAACTTACATACATTTGCACTCATATGGAATACACAAGTATATGTGTTGTCTAAGGACATAGTGTACCTTTACAGCTACAAGTCCTTTGTATCAGCAAACATGGACTACAACTAGACTAATGCATTGGTGTATGTGGATAAAATGATAAAGGTAAGTTTTGTACCTTTAAGGGGATCGAATTGAAAAATATTAATGCTTGTCGTTGTAATATGAACTTTGTATGACATGAACCCTCCCTATACTAAATTGTTGTTATCGGTAACAACATCTATTGGAATGCTTATTTGTTATTTACTTTTGCTATACAGGTCGACTATGGCTTGCTTGCTCTGTGAATAAAGCGGAAGACATGCGTTATTACATTCTATAGTATCTGCTTAATATGAGGATGGAGATAAGGAAAATTCCAAATTTTTTTGGTAAATTTATATTCTTGTAGATACTAGAAAAAAGGTAAGTTACAAATACAATACAAAGGATGGAAAAATTCTGCAACTGAAAGATTCCACAGGTACCTTTCTTGAGAATTCTGCTGGTGTTGAATATTAAGTTAGAATTTCGAAATATACAAATATTTTTGTCACTGTCTATCATCTGCATGTGACTCAAAACTATGCACGATTATTCAGACGTACTGAAGACACGCGTGAAAATATTTGTATTCAAATGCCTTCGAACATATATCCCGGTTAAATATAAATAAATATTCGAACAATACTGCATAAAAACAAATGTGTATTAAAAAGTATATTTCCCCAATATCAACTCTACTTTGTCGAGCATTGTACTGTTGAAATTGAATTATTTTCGAACGAGTGGCCCAAAAGAATTTCTGCAAAGAGTGCAGTTGAATATTCTTAACTTCTTCACCGAACTTTCCAATTTCACGGCCGGTTTTTATTTTTATAAAAATTTGAAAATAAGGAAAAATTCTCTATGTCTATATCAAAACATGTAAATGGTTTAATTTTTAGTTATTGCTAGGGGGTGGCACAAAGTTTTGCGTTCAATATGATGCCAAAAATTCATCCACAAAATGGAAAAATCGGAAAAATGTAAATACAAGAAGTATGCCCATGACCTAACAAAGAAGCGCTTCACAGCCTTGCCTTAGAGGTTTGCGTTAATAAATTTTTAAAAAAATGGTAAACATTGAGTTTATATTTTGGGCGACAGGTGGTTTCCTTTAAATAGTGTCTAAAATTATTCCCAAATCGCTAAAATTAAAAAACGTCAAATCAACAACAAATATGTTTATAACACGAAAACGAGGCGTATAATTGTAGTATGTAATGTGTGCTATTCGATGACTTTAAGCGCAAAACTTTGTTCAAAGCGAAGGTATTTTTTTCCAGTTGAAGCTTTATTTGCAAGATTTGGTCACATTTTGATTTTGACGTTTTTTTTATTATAGCAATTTTTTGAGATTTTAAATTTTACTTTTTTAATTTGTAATTTTTGAAAATTTTTTATCATCATTTTACTAGAGCAAGAGATCATAAATTATCCCATTTGTAACTCGGTGAACATAAAATATGTCTTAAACTGAAAAAGTTTTCAGGACATGGAAATTCGGTTCCGAGATTTTATCGCATTTTGAAGTTAGCGAGTTTTAATTTATTAATTTTTTTTGGGGAATTGTTGGTGTCTCATTGATATAGTTGAAACTGGACGTTCCATTATTTAGATTTTGGCAATTTTGGACAGTCTTTCGATATTTGTGAAAAATAGCAGAAACAAAAAAAAAAAAAAAAAAAAAAAAACAATCGGCAACATTAAATATGTTCTCAAAAGGCGGAATTTGCGCTTCATTTCAGAGATAAAACTGAAAAAGTTTCCCCGACATAGAAATTCGTTTCCGAGTTTTGATCACATTTTGAATTTTTTTAATTTGGCAATTTTTTTAGGAATTTTTTAAGGACTGATTAATACAGTCGAAACTGGACGTTCCGATATTTGCATTTTGGCGATTTTAAGCAATTTTTTGATATTTGTGAAAAGGGCGGAATTTGCGCTTCATTTCAGAGATAAAACTGAAAAAACTGAAAAAGTTTCCACGACATGATAATTCGTTTTCGAGTTTTGATCGAATTTTAAAGCGTTAGCGTATTTTAATTTGGTAATTTTTTTAGGAATTTTTTGTGGACTGATTGATATAGTTGAAACTGCGAAGTTGCATTATTTGGATTTTGGCGGATTTGAACAATTTTTCGATATTTGTGAAAAGGGCGGAATTTGCGCTTCATTTCAGAGATAAAATTGAAAAAACTGAACAAGTTTCCACGACATGGTAATTCGTTTCCGAGTTTTGATCACATTTTGAAGCGTTAACGTAATTTAATTTGGCAATTTTTTTCGGGAATTTTTTGAGGACTGATTGATATAGTTGAAACTGCGAAGTTGCATTGTTTGGATTTTGACGATTTTGGAAAATTTTTCATTATTTGTGAAAAGTAGCTGAAACAAAAAAGCCGACAACATTAAATATGTTCTTAAAGTGCGTAATTTGCGCTTTATTTCAGAAATAAATTCGCATTTTGATTTTTGTATGTTTTTCTCCTAGTAGATTTTAAGAAATTTGGTTCATATTTGGTTATTTTCATCTTAGTGATATTTATGTATTTGATTGATTTTGGAAAATTTGTGGGCATTATTTGAAAGAAATACCTAAAATTAAAAAAATATCGGTAAATGTACAACTTGTTAGACATAAAGTATGGCTCAAAGTGAGGATATTTTATCGATTTAGAGCTTCACTTCCGAAATTTGATTGCATTTTGCATTGCAGCGTTCTTTTATTTTGGCGATTTTTTAGTATTCTGTTTACGACTGGTTGTTACTATTAAAAATTGATAATTCTTTATTTGCATTTTAGCGATTTTTGTTTTTTTAACCGATTTTGGAAGACTTTTTGTGGTTATTTAAAAAAGAATAGTTAAAATAAAAAGATCACCAAACTTAAAATTGGATAACATATTTTTATGACTTGGCGTTTCTTTTCGTAGTTTTGATCGTATTTCAGTTTCTACGTTCTTTTTTTAGCGACTTTGTATTTGAGCGATTTTTGCTAAAATAAGAAATCACCAAATTTAAAGTTCGGCACCAAATTTAAAAAATTTCTTAGTGAGGATATGTTTATGCCCTGGTACTTCATATATTAGCGTTTTTTAAATTAACGTTTTTTTGAGTTATGCTGACGGCTGGTTGATATACTTTAGACCTGCCGCTTTTTACCGATTTTTGTATTTTGGTGATTTTGGAACTTTTTTCACCATTATGTGAAAGACGTGACTTTATTCAGTCCCTATCTCAACCAGCCTCCTTAGAAACCCTTAAAATTTAAGCCATTTTGGTGGTTGGATGTTCGGTTTCTAAGATATGTGGATTTTTCTGGTTGTTTTTTATTATTTTTTTTTTTTTTATCAATTTAGCTGTTTTTGTAGACATATCCGTTGAACGGAGAAGTTTAGTGGCACGTTGAGGTTATTTAACTGCGCTCATTGAGGTTATTTAACTGTGCTCATTGCTGAGTTTCTCGTGGGCAAACGCTAGACATTCGATAGTAATTTTCAGTTCAGAATCTTTCATTTCATTCGATAGTAACTTTCAGTGCGGAATCTTTCATTAGGTCGCCCGCTGACAAAATATTTTACAGTGTTCGATAAAGTTGAAGCGGTGGCAATGAAATATCGCTTTCTGTTTCCATATATTTTTATCCTATAGTATGCGAATATTAATTTAAATGACTTATATTCAAAGATATCCGAAAATGAATATTAACGTAATTTTATTGTTAAGTAAAGGAAACTTTTATGTTGGAGAAATTGAAACTTAAATTGAGAAAAGGTAAATTTAAAAGGATGGATATCGGGATCATTAAGACCATACCTTTTGTCAATTTTAATGCATCCGTAATTGTTTAGTACATTAGAGGAAGGCTAGTATGGCAAAGAACTTTGCTGCTGTGTTCGCTCAAATAGCTCCTTTTAAAGGGATGGATGTCGAGATCGATAGGACCAAACCTTTTGTCAATTTTAATGCATTCTTAATTATATAGTACTTTAAAGGAAGGTTACTATGGCAAATAACTTTGCTACTTTGTTTCTCAAACAGCTCGATTTAAAAGGACGGACATCGGGATCAGTACAACCAGACCTTTTGTCAATTTTAATGCATTCATAATTATTTAGTACTTTAAAGGAAGGCTAATATGACAAAGAAATTTGCTACTTTGTTCCCTCAAATAGCAGTTAAAAAACTACATCAGGTATGTACTTAAAAACTTTATATTTTTCACAATATTTCAAATCCACTCCCCAGGTAACATTGCTTTGGGTTGCACATTTATGTGCCACGTTGTGTTAGTCTTTAATCCACAAAACAATTGTAACACATGTTGTGCAACATACCTGTACGTAACAAAATACATTTAGTTATGCTATTTAGTTTTAATGTCATCCTTTTACAAACTGTAAACTACAATACGCATTTTAAAGGATAACACATAACGAAGGATAAACCACAACATATACGCATGTACACTCCTCTCTGCAAATACTTCATAACTATGAATTCACACACGCAAACATATTGCAGTTAAGGTGCTTATCCCAAAAAATGTTGGAAAAAAATCTAACGTAACAGAAAAGTTTTATAACATCATAGCAGCAGTACGGGAAACAAAATGTTACCTAAAGTGTTGGCTAAAAAGGATAAGTTAAAGTTTTGTGCAAAACTGCCACTTTATTCTAGATTTTTTGTATACTTTTGCTGTTGGTGTTGCTGTTGCGTTCCTTATTCCCTACGGTGCACTTTAGCTAAAAACCGCTACTTATAATTTAAGCTGCGAGAAAAAGAGGATAGATTTAGTTGCGCAAGTGGGTGTCCAGGCAATACGTTTAATATTTCAGGGATTTGCCACTAAATGCTGGACACATGTGTTACTCACGTGGGCGATTTAGGCACGAATGAAAGACATTTAGGGATTAGATAGTACATATTATGGATTGGAAACTTAAGTGGAGATTTTGTCAAGCTTTTGCGACATATAAGGATAAAAATTGATAAATATTGGGACAGATATTTATAGTGGCAAATTTTCTCGAAGATGAGAAATTGCATAAGAAGATATAATTGCGGAAAACAAAGTGCAGTTACTGAAAACAGACATTTTAATGACGACGTAGATCAGAATGGTCTGTATTCTTTCAAGAAAAAGTGATTTAAATGCATTACGCTGCAGTTAGTTAGTAGTAATGTTTCATATCTTTTTTTTCCATTATCCCTCTTGAGTGAATACGGCGTACACAAACATCTTCATCTTTCTCCAGTCTTTCCATGTAAGATTGTCTTCCTAGTTCTTGCAGTATCGTACATCTCCAGATATTTATTGGTCGCTTCTTCTTGAGCCTTGACGATTCTATTCTACCACCATCCTTGTGATGCTACCCGGTTTCTTTCTGATGATGTGGCCAATCCAACTTCATTTTCGATATTTTATTCATTTTAGTATAGGTTGCTCATTAGTTATGTTCCATAGATTCCTGTTAATGATATTGTTAGAGCAGAATATCCTGCATATGATTCTGAGGCATTTGTTGGTGAATACCTGTAGCTTTTGCGTAATGCTGTTCGACACTATTCAGCTTTCACTTCCGTACAACAGGGTTGACTTTACACATGCGTTGAATATTCTAAGCTTGGTTCGTCAGCATATTTGTGAGCTTCTCCATACTGACTGTAGTCGTCCGAATGCCGCTCTCGCTTTATTGAGACTGTTATTTACATTTGTTCCTGCGCCGCCATTTATTGCCACTGTGCCTAAATAGCAGAAGCTATTTGCGTATTCGACTGGTTAGCCATGTAGCATAGATGTTCATTGTCCTAAAATTGTGGATTCTCATTGCTATGGTTTTCGTCATATCTAAAGTTCAACATTGAGTGAGAGACTCCATATAATTCCTCTTCTGTCTGAACAGACTTCATTCATGATATCATCCAGTACTATAGTAAATAGTTGAGTTAATATTAAGCATTCTTGCTTTATTTCAGCGGACTATCCTCAAACGCTGAAGCATTTGAAAACCAGCATTCGTCCAGTTATCGCCGAGATACTGACCAAAAAGTGCGAAAAAATGGTCGAAAATTAATTCAAAAGGATCAACTGCTGAAACCAATACTGAGGAGGTCATTTAAGTGACCTTGTATTTCCTACATAATGGCAAGATCCAAGAATTATACCGAAAAAAAAGTTTCATCGGAATAATAGCTTTATGTTTGTTTTAACGTTGTGGATTCTCATAGCTCTGGTTTTCTTCATATTTATCTTAAGTCCAACATTGCGTTTTAATCTTTGGCGTGAGAGACTTCATGTAATTTCTCTTCTGTTTGAACAGACTTCGCATATGATATCAGCGACCATGATAGTAAATAGTTGAGGTGAGAAAGCATCCTTGCTTTATTCCAGCTTTTACGCGGGTAGTCCTCAAATGTTGAAGCATTTGAAAACCAACATTCGTCCAGTTATCGCCGAGATACTGACCGAAAGGTGCGAAACAATGGTCGAAAATTACTTCAAAATGATCCACTGCTGAAACCAATCCAGAGGAGGTCATTTAAAACTTTCCAAGCATTACACTGAACTAAAAGTTTCATCGAAATAAAAGCTTTATCTTGTTTTAACTTCATTTTGAAATTGGAAAATGGATAATCCGGTGTTAATGAAGTTTACTTTTGAATGATATTTTTAAATACCATGAAGCCTATTTAATATGCTTGTAGTTTTGTGAATATATGAAATACAAATTTGATACGTATTTTATGCATATTTAACCACCGAAATGTGGACATCCTCTCACAACGGTTAGAGTTTTATCGACCGTACTCGTCCAAATGTTTGCATTTCAACACTAATTATGTTGCCCGTTTTGGGTTAAAACTTTTCTTTTTTACTTTCTGTTAGCTTTGTTTTTAGTTTTACGTTTCTTTCACAGATGGTTTTCTCTCAGTGTTTTGGTTGCACGTTTTTTCCCCCGCTTTAATTACATTGCGTACACCTGGGCACTTTTTACTGTAAATATGTGCAATATGTTTTAAACTAAACAACATTTGTGGCTAATTATAATTTAGTTTTTCTCTTAGTTTTAGTTGAGGTTATTTATTTTTCTGACCAGCACCGAAGACAAATGTATACAACAAGAAATTACACAAAACCCAGATGGACGTTTGTGTTTTTAGCGGTAGGGCAAAAAAAAAAAATATACATAATAAAATATCCAAGACACTCTAAAATTTAGAACATGGCTAAAGAATTAATAGCGAGCGATAAATTTGATAAATTAAAATGCGTTATCATTATTTGGTGGAGTTGCAGGTAAGTGAATGTACTATTTGAGTTACATAAGTCGCTGTTGGCGTATCCCATAAATAAATAGTATACTTCATAGTGTAGTGTATGAAGTATAATAGAACAAGAATTCTGGATTATATATCATACAATGGTTTGAGGGTAATTCAAAATGAAAGAAATTTGAAGTAATATTTCGACGTTGAAAGCATAGGTTTTCATATTGGCATAAATATATACTAAATTTAATAACAACTCACCCACTTTAGTTAAAAGTAAACAAGGAATTTTCATAATTCCCATAGAAAAATATTATTAATTGCTACAAATTTTTTTAAGATTTATACAAATTTCGTATATGCGAAATGTAAAAATTTCCTGAAATTAAGTTAGATAAAACAGCAGATACCATAATAATAACATTTCAACTGCTATTTTAATTTTTGATCATAGTCGAAGAACCGAACTGAATCATGACAATTAAAGTATTTACTGAAATCCAAAAACATATGGAGTGTAGAGACTGAAATGCAAATTGTTTTTTAAGAAATTACCATAATACAATATAATAAGAAAAAAGTTATACACATTTTTAGACGTTTTGATTTCTTGTTTTTTTTTGATTTTCTTTTACTCAGAATTGATTCTTTCTTATTAATAAAATATGCAACAAATAATATTTGGAAATAAAAATAGCTATAACGTAAAGTTCATACCGTTATATATCTTTTTTAATAAAATGACTTACTTACTATAAAAATGTTGTTGGTAATTTTTGAAAATTTCTATTGTTTTCTAATATTCTTTTGTCTAAAAAACGTCTAACGTGTTTTTTTTATAATGATTGTAACAATGTTCTGCCTAAAAATATGCAATGCATGTATCCAGTTTTACGTATGGTTGATTTTAAATGTTAGTACATTAAAACCTATCACGTATGATCAATATTTATTTCGTCTGTATAAATTGTCATAAACATTTGAGGAATTTCCTTAGTTTCTTGTGCTTGGTATTTACTAGCAAGAAATAAGTTTGTAAACATGTTTTCACTTCTCAATTTGAAGGCATTACTCAGTATTAGCTTACTTAGTAGTCTAGTTTAAAATTTTAAAACCACTTACATTCTAATCTTACCATTTGTTTGTTATTTTGTTTAAGTACAAAACCATTTTTTGCTAATGAAAAAATAACAAAATAAAATCAGCAAAATTCACTTTATTGAACATTTATGTAACTAAAAGTTTTTGTTTTAGACATTTAAGTTTAAGAATTTTACAAAACATATAACGAAGCACACCTAATTTGGAATAGTAATTTTGAATTGATATTATATTTACATAATGTCATTGCAGAAATAAATAATTTTACTCGTATAAATTCCTATATATAAAGAAGGATCAACAATGACTTTCGAAATTGTGTTGCTTATAATGTTATAAAATTTTCACATTTAGAGTGAACGTTTTAATTTAAAGATATATAAACTTTTGCTTCTTTCACGCAAAGATATGAGTATACGACATTTGGATTTAGATAAGAATTAGCCAGACAAATTCATAACTAATGTTAAATAAGGACTGTCATAATCCTCCTACAAAATTAGAATACCTTATTTGAATTATATTTGTGGTAATCATTAGTGCTCTTACTACGCACAAAATAGTCATACGATTAGTTGTAGGGAAAACATATGATATGTAATCATTGTGGATTAGATAGTGGTGTTTTCTGCAAACATTTCCTTCTTATGTGGAAATAAAAATATCGAAAATGCCAGCATTTTGACTGAGTTTAGTGTTCAGGTAATTTGTTTGCTGATTTAGATTATAATATATAAAACAGCTTTGAGCCTGTGAACTGAACTATATTTTAAAGATATTTTCTGTACAAATCAGATCAGAATCAGATCACGAAGTATCGATATAAGTTCGGGGAAATAACATATATCATGCAACTCTTGTCCAAGAAATTGGAAACAATGTTAATAAGATTAAATTTTTAGCATCGATGTCTTTCCGAATGTCTTTATCATTAGGATTTGAAAGCCAGAAATATAAAAAATTGATAACTTGATCAAGTTTCTTTATGTGTTTGATATATTCGATTTGATAGATCAAAAATGGAATAACATTCAAAAGGGAGAGTTTAATGTACGAAGTATCTTTTGATAAAATGTGTTCATAACTCGATTAAGCATATACCTGTTTGTCTCACCACCTGGCTGGTAGACATGATAGCGCAAATTTTTATGAAACTTGTCAAAATTTTGCACAGCCCAATACTTCAGACCTGCAAAATCATTCACCATACACAGAAACAAGTGGTAATCACTTTATGATAGGTCATAACTATAATGTGGATGCAAAAAACCCTCTCAATTTAGATAGCGAGTCACTACCGGCGTGTGTGGCTCAGCATCGTCTTGATAGAATGCAATTGCTGTTCTATTATTCAAAACTGGCCACTTAGACGGTCTAGTTGTTGGCAGTACAGGTCCAAATTGAGAGATTAAGAGGACCAAGGCCCTAGTGAATTAGCTAATAGTAGATATTTTCCTGTCAATCTCAACAAAAATCTAGTAAAATCTTCAGACCTAGCCTGGGATGGGCTAAATCGACCCATCCCTTCTGGTTCTCCCAAAAAAGTTGGCCTATTTTTCAAAATTCCCGTTTCTCCTATAATACCACATTCGATGACTGTGGTAATTCAAATTTTTGTCAATTGTTTTGTTTTTTTTTACTCTACTTGTCTTAAGTTTATAATATTTATATAGCAGCACAAAATTTAATCAAATTTGTTTCACATTTAGAATCCGCTAAGTTGGAAAGAAGAAGAAATACTATACAAATCGGCTGATTTATGAAATCCAATTTACCTCTGTAATTTCTAATTCCTAATTTGTAATAGCCTAAAGTTTGGTTAAATATATTAATATTTGTTTCACATTTAGAATCCGCTAGGCTAGAATTGTGAAATGAAAATGAACCGCATTCCCTTTCTACTTCTGAAATACAATAAAAATAAAAATTGGCTGATTTTCCGAAATCCAATTTACCTCTGTAATTTCTAATTCCTAACTTGTAAGAGTCTAAGGTTTGATTAAACTAATGAATATTTGTTTCTCATTCAGAATCCGCTAAGTTGGAATTGTGAAATGAAAATGAACCGCATTCCCTTTCTACTTCAGAAATACAATACAAATACAAATTGGCTGATATTCCGAAATCCTATCTACCTCTGTAATTTCTAATTTCTAACTTGTAATAGCCTAAAGTTTGCTTAAATATATTAATATTTGTTTCACATTTAGAATCCGCTTGGCTAGAATTGTGAAATGAAAATGAACCGCAATTCATTTCTAATTCTGATACCTCCCATACAAATTGGCCGATTTTCCGAAATCAAATTTACCTCTGTAATTTCTAACTCCTAATTTGTGATAGCCTAAAGTTTAGTCAAATATATTAATATGATATGTTTCGTGTACCTTGAGAAAAATCGATCAAGTAACCACGCCCCTTTTGATACCCCTCATACAAATGGCTGATAAAACCCACATAATCTTCGGTTCATATCTTTCAAACAGTTGATCTACATTCAGTGAAATTTGCACATATTATGCATTTGATGCACTAAGTTCTGAGAATGAATATGGGCTACACCTGTTCTAGTACCTAACGTACAAAATGACCGATTTATCGGAATTTAATTCCTAGTTAGTAAACTGCCGGTAGTTACATTTTTGGCAAATGTATTGTATTATAATGCTTGGTACAATTTTAAAATCCTGAAATTACTAGATACGCATCATCTATTATATTACACTAAATTTGATATAATATGGAAAACATTTAGGTAATTTAATTTTGTGAATAGGAGTGAACTATGTAGCCCTTAAGGTATCACACGTACAAATTGGTCGAATTAAAAAAAAAAATATATATAATTTCTAAGAGAAAGATATGATTTTAATTCTTTTATCACGTTTTAATTTGGATTTGGTTTTTGGGAAGGATCTATCGATGTACTCCCTTTTTAGCACTTTTAAATCAACAGAAAGAGATTCTGGGTATGTCAGTTTACTTGACTGATTTCCTATATAGGTTATATTTCCTTTCTACACAACCGAACGCTTGTATAATTTTTTTTAGAATATACTCTCTTATGAAACAATCGATAACTTGCAAGTTAGTATCGATGTGTCTAAACTAAATGAAAATTATGAAATAAATTCTTAATTGAAATGAAGTTCTTGGAATAATTGGTAAAGAAAGAAGGCTTGATCTGGCTGATCTGGCTTTTTTGAAATTGAAGTTGAGGAAGATCGGAAACTTATAAAATTAGGTAGCAAACCTAATTTAAAGCCAACAAATAAACGCTTTTGTCATAACCCGAAAACATGTCTGGAATTTATTTCCGATCAATATGCAATATAATATATATATATATAGCAGAGATAACTCTTGTTTTCCACTGCCACAAAGTGCTGTAAACTTGCATTATTTGTAAGTTTTTAAAAGTTTTAAAATTTTGTGACAAATATTTCAATTATTTTGACATCATATCCAAATTTGTTTACAATAAGCGAAGCAGAAACATTCATAAATGAATTGTAAGCATTGGAGAACAATACAAATATTGCTAATATCAAATCCTTTCTGTATAAGTTGAAAAATTTGCTACGAAACAGGGCGAGGATTCATATAAGAACGTAAACGTATATATTCTTGCCATATTTGCGTTATAAACTGGCACCCATGAAATATAATCCGATTAATGAATTGAACATTTCTGCAATCAGCACTTAAAGATTGAGCTGCTAAAACAGTCCTTGTGAGTAAATACCAAAACAAATTTAAAAAAAAAAAAAAATGTGTTAAATGAACTGTTATTTATGTGCACAGAAATCTTTGTATTATAAACTTAAATTGGTAATTTTTGCCACATTTTTATTTTGTCAACCTTTTTTATTTTTGCATTTTCAAAAGCGACAAATTTTTTCTCGTGAAATTCCTCTATATTATAATTTTCTTCTTAATATATTTTTATATATATTTTTATACTTCCTCCTAATTATATTTTCGGTCTATTTTTTTCAATTTTTAAGCGGTAACACTAACTTTCCCCCGATAATGTGAATGTGTTAGTTTTTATTGTAAACAGGTTATAACGACGTAACTGCTCTGATTTTTCTCATATGAGTTAATCTATTTTTAAAAGTTCAATTTGTTTCTTGTAGCTTCTAATTGTTAGATTATGGCAACTTAGAGTTGAGTGTGTTATTGATTTGTAATGTTTGATAGAATGTTAAAAAAAAATACATCGATTGTTATGTAAAAAATTTTCGAAAGCGACTGCTACTTTTTTTTTGAGAAAATTCCTCTATACTCTTTTTTCTCCCTTAATGTATATTTTTGAAAGTTATTGGACCGCATATCAAATAGTAATTATTGTATTCTAGGAACTGTCCCATAGTGTTAAGCAGGTAATTGGCAAAACTTAATCTCTGAAATGTGGGTGGTTAAATAGTCTCTATCCAACACACAGACACGTATTTGCTATATACAGGACAGGTGGCTTAAACCTCTCTGAAAAACGAACTAGAACGAATATGTATATATAACAATATAATTCCCAATACAACTTCTAACTTTAATACCTACCAATGTTAGTTCTCCTGATAGAAAACATAAATATAAACCTTATTTTTTACTTTCACAATGACATTATATATTCATATCGTAACATTTACACATAAAAAGAATATCAGTAAACACTTACACAGTGCATAGCATAATTTTGTAATATGATACGGTTGCTACAATTATAATTGTGTGCGTTATTCGTTATTCTGTCGTAAAAGGAAAAGCTATTACACATTATTGTTGTTGGCGTTTTAAAATAAATATTAATTTATTTATAATTTTCGTATAAATATTGATTTAGTTTTTATTTGAAACATCAATGCAAGCAGACACAGAACATTATAATATTGATTAGTCTATGTTAATATATTAGTTGGTTTTTTTTTTGGTCTTTGTTGTTATTGATCAACAGTAATTGTAAAATGGAACACATTTAAGCTTACCTATTTGTATTGCTAGAGACTGTTTGTGTAGAATGGTAGCATTTGAGATACAGATAAATCGTAATATATTTAGTAGTGATGGTTGTGGTAAAAACTTGTGATAGTAGTAGTTATGGCAGTGTTGAAGCAATATCATCAGAAGCACAAAATAGTTTGGTGGTCGTTTTAACGATTTACTGTAAATGTTATTTAGTTATCTGTATTATTTTAAATTGGAGATTATCCGCTTCATAGTTTTCGTTTAGATTGTCTTTTGATAAGAGGTTTTTATTTCAATATTTCTAGTAAGCAAATTATAAACAAAGTTTATTGAATGAAATGTGACCAATAATTTTTTGGAATTTAAAAGCATCTTAATGAAATCGTATTATAAGACATTTTATGTTATATTTGGTTTAATTTTTTAATTTATACCTTAGAAATGAATATGGATAAGTTTGTAAGCACAACTTTAGCAATTATTATCAACAAAACTACACTAATGTTGATTAATAATTGTAACTTCTCTTGAATGTAATGCGATTTTTGCTTACGATTACACGACATTACTATTAATACTGCATATTTGTTTACTGGAGGAAATAAGTAAAACTATCCTTGCCGTATGAGTGATCTTCATATTGCCGTATGAGTAATACAAATATTAACAGTAATATAGTTCGTATTAATACTATATGACAAACGAATAATAATCCTGCAGCAAATCAGTTTAGTTTTGCCTATAATGATTCCCAAAGGTGTATGAACTGATTCAGTTCTGCATTTTATAATTGGGACAAACTGCCCCGTCTAACATGTGAGCATCGTAGGCTGTGGTAATGATGACTACAATGTTGTTTTTGAACCGATCCCATACTAGTTGCAGATTATTTCAACGACATCTCAAACATTAGTTTTGATTTGAATAACATAAACCCGCATATAAGCGAAGCTAAGAAGAACAACTGTTTAGACCAAATGCTGTGAGAGCTAATGCTGTAGCAACAACTTCATTGCTTTTCTAATTATAATTCGACTATTTCATTGAACACTATTCGTTGTATGAGATTATCTCTCAATTTGATGCTGCGAATTGGTGCTTGAAGTTGAATGAAACTGAAAAAAGAGGCTGATATTTGTAGAGCTTCTCATATTAACTAAGCTAAGGTTTTTTTTTTTTTTTTTTTTGATTTTTGTATTGAGTAAAAGAGTTTTACTAACAATTCGTAAAATCTAAGAAGCTTTGCATAAACTTGTCATCTACTTAACTGCTCGAATTCTTCGTCTGCGTATTGATATGATTGCCGCCTAAAAAGCAAAGGTTATTTGAAAAATAGTGGTGATAGTGATCGGTTTTAGTCGAACAGAATAATACTAGTATTAACTGGTCTTATTTAAAGCAAAATTGTGATTATGGATTTTTTTTTTTTTTTTTTGATATTTGTCGATATTTATAATATGATAATTTGAAAACAAATATATGGACTCTTTCAGAATTAATATTTGGCTAATATCCATATATATTTGGTTAATATAGATATTAATATTATTAATATGGTTAATAATTTGGCTAATATAGATGTAAATAAATAAATAAATAAAATTTTCCATCATAAATGTTATAAATATTTAAGTTACTGTGATTTTTACAAGGAAGTTGCATTCAATTTTTTTACGAAATGCAATCTTGCTAGGGAAGGCGGAAGGTGTTTGGGTTGAAACGAATTTTTCAGAAGGAAATTGTAAAAACAGTTGAAATAAGTGCAAAAACCAGTTGAAGATGAAGAGCGCTTTGGATGATAATCAACCAGTATCGATAAAAGTAATACCCAACAAATCCAAGATTTGGTGCTCAAAACCATTGATTAATATTTAGAGACCTTGCTGGCATTTCGAATGTGTCAGTTAAGTCAATTTTAAAGGAAATTTTGAACTGCAGATACGTTAAATTGCGATCGGCATCAAAAACAATTACTTTTCTTTCGGAAAGGCCGGCAAATTGAATTTTAGAAAATGTGATTTCTGGCTTTCAACACATTTTAAAGTGCATTAATACGAGGGATGAGACCTTGCTGTGCGATTCGGAAACATCCAATCAGTCGAGATGGTTTTCTATAGTTTTCCTAAGCCAACAACCGTCAACAAGATATATTATTTGGGCAATAGGCGTCTTTTTCATGAAGCTATTCACGAGATGACACCGGATTTATTGGTTGGTTTTTGCAACACTATAATGCGTCATCTCTCACTGCATCGGGTCTACGTAAACTTCTGCCAAAATTCAACTGATGTCGTTCTGCAACCACAGAATTCGCTTTATTTGGCACAGTGCGATTTTCTGCCATATTTCAGACTCAAAAAAACTGCTGCGGGGATGCAGCTCTGAATCGATTCAAAGAATTCCACATGAATCATGCTGTAGACTGAATATTTGAAAGAGACTATGCGGCATGTTTCGAGATTTGGATGGTACTTTGGCATAAGTATATCGTATCTGGGGGGAATGTCTTGAAGGTTGGCAAAAGGATTTGGTTTAGTAAATGACCTTTTTTAAATAAAACTGACTTTGTTTTTTGCACATGTGTTTTTAACTTGAATTGATTATAGAGATTGTATAGTATATTTATAATACTCTTGTTATCAACATCATCTTATTTAGAATGAAGTGCAGCCTGTGAGGGCTGCATGAGAGAGAAAAATTTCCGAATCGAATCGTTTCAGGAGCTACTTTCTTCATATTGTCCAAATTTCAATAACTTTTTTGGAAGAGCTCCTTATGCACAACTAATATGAACTATGACTTTCTCTATTAACGTGACTCTCGTCGATGAAGAGACGAACTTTAAGTAATCGAGTAGTAAGCAAATCTAGTGAAAGCTGTAAAAATTCTTTGTCAAAATTATCAATAGGTCCGTAATATTCAGTATTCATTTAGTAGATCTTAAAATAGAATCCATGGGCTGTAAGGGATGTTTTTTTCGTTTAATAGGACAAGAAACAAACAATAAATTGTTGAATTGATTTTTATTATGCATTTTTGGAATCAAAACGAAGTTTGTCATTACTGTGCATCGAATTGTTACACATCAAAATCGATATTTTTCTATCCTTTTTTAATATTTGTTTTCAAGATGAACAGTTCTGTGATGTCGCTGACCAAGAGATGATATAAAATGAGCATTTTTTTCTATTGGTTGCGGATTTGAATTACTCCATGTAGACAATTTATAAAGCAGTATAATAATAATGTTGAGATGGACGATGAGTATAATTAAGTCTGCACAAGCAAGCAAATTGAAAAATCAAATAAAAAATAAAATAAACTCGAAAGTAATTCTTTGAATGTACTATCAGAATTAAAGTTGGTAAGATTCAATGATGAAATGAATTCACTAGGATAGCTTGTTGCGATATTTTTATTAGTAAAAAGTGTAGCTACACACATATAATTTTTGGGGATTGTAAAAATGTTAACCTAGGGCAATCTTTTTGCTAAATAATTATCCAGTCCCAAACCAAAAACTTCTACTTTGTTTCGTAGTGTAATTGGCAAAACTTCTGAGACGAAGCTAAATGAGTTTTAAAGCTGTATAATTTATAGCTTTCTAATCTTTTCAACAACCATTCATTAAAACGAAAACGATAAGCTTGAGGTCTCCGTTCTCCAACTAGCTATTTTATGGATGAAGCACATATATATCATGCCTCCAAATGAAAATGTCTAAAAGTTATATTGTAGTTTTTATATTATAATTTGCTCACTAGAAATTTATTTCATTATTTTATTCTTTGTCATGTTATAATTAATGTTTTTTTTTGTTTGTTTCTTAACTTTCTAAATACTGATGAATTAATATGAAAATTGCAAAAAACAACTTTGTCAGCTTTTAAAAATCATATTTAAATTTTTGTTGCCATTGATGTTGTGAGTGGTGATAAGCGAATTTACCGGGTTTTCTTTGCTTCATGAGGTGCGCTTAAATATGCATTACTTAAATGTATTTAAAGTATGGAAATTTAATGTGTATTACGCTTTTAAAGTTTATTGATATTTTAGTGAATATTGCTGGTAAAACTTTAAGTTTCTGTGGATTAATTTGTGGATTTTATTTTTATTATTACCTAAGTATGTATATTTTTAGTGGCTTGGAAAAAGAAGAACTTAAGGTAGTCCTTAGTACTCACAATTGGAGTGTTTTCAATGTCAAAGCAATCACAATTTATTGAAATTAATTGGGGTGAAATCAGAATATAATCTCGGAGAATCATCTTCAAAGACTTTATACTTTAAATACCTTACACTGTAAATAATTACGTAGTATTTTTATTAAGTTCATTATTCAGTCTATAAAAATACCTCTTGATAAGTGCAGTCACCTATCGTCTTTCATGTGAGTTGCAGTTTATTCGAAATGCATCTTGCTGAATTTCTACTAAAGATACTTTAAACAAAATTGGAAAATTTTGTAAACCTTATCAAGCTATGTGATATTTTATTTGGTTTTAAAATTTATATTCAATCTGTACAAAGACTTCCTTAAGTTGTGTCTCAATTCCTTCTAAGATGCGTATGAGTAATATTAATTATCTCTGTCGTGTAGCAAAAGGCTTGATGAGGAAGGAAATGTTTACAAATACGAAAGCCTTGTCATTTGTTATACGTCCACATATCAAAAATTAAAAATATTATTTAATATTTCTTATCACTCATACGTATAGATTATATGCATGAGTAATATTAATTCTTAATCAATTGGAGACGATGCTACATAATAAGATGCTGTGACTACATGCTCGTATCAATAGCACATTTACGTTTTCCATACAATCCACCCAGAATTTTAAAATTGAACACTACAGCACAATAACATTTTTTGCCAGTGGTTTTTGTTCGAATTGTCAGTATCCAATTATGATGGTCATTAACCAAAGAAAAGCCTTCTTGTTGCCTTAGAATTGGTTGCATTTTAAAACAAAGAGAATGTAAGCAAAATTTTGTGTTTTATTTATATAAAAAATCAAAAGTAATAGATATTAGCCATCTAAAAACAGATCCGAGAAAACAATCTCTGAGAGACAAAAATATTAGAACACTTTCGAAAAGTATAATTTTTAAGTATGTAGCAGAATTTAGGTCTAATAAGAGCAAGTTTTTTCTAGAATGCACCAATTCCACCATTTATGAACAGCTCAGCGTACTGACTCGTCGCCAGAAAAGTGGGTGCATTAAAAACGACCACCTCATATGCAAAATATACCAATTTTGCTGAGGTTTTCAATGAAAATCCGTATCTGTTAAGATTTTGTGATCATCGCAGACTGTTATGTTGATTCCTTGTAAAAATTAAGAGCTTTGATAACTCTTTTTCGTCTCTGCTAATCATATATAGATTTCGATTCGATGGTGCAACTGTGGAAAAAACGAACACAACATGACCATTATAATTGGAGAAGGCTTAAAGTATTGTATGAATTGGTATAATTCTTTCCAGTGTCCACACAAAACCATCATATATTGCTTTCTGTTAAAAAGCAAATGATAAAATTGTTGACAACATTTTGGAGAGCGTTAATTTTTTAGAGGTAGACTGACTTTGAAATATTTTTCTGCCAAATTTCTAAGTAAAACGATGTGAACTCTATTGTGCTTCCAACAGACATGAAGATAGGTGGAAAATCAAATTTAGATAGACTTAAACTTCCATCACGGTCATTAATATACATATACGAGTCTTAGTTCATCTATAGTGGTGAATATAAAAATATTTTTACTAGTTCACAGTTCAGAACATTTCTCAGGCATTCGTCGAAAAGATCATAATGTGAAGTCGAACAGAGTCCGAAGTCAAAAGTGGGCATTGGAGACGGTAATGTCAGTTGATTTGAGATCAAAAATTAAATTGTAGAAAGCATACTAATGATTCCTTTTTAAACATTTATTTTACAGCTGCTTTAAAAAATTTGATAATATTTTTGAGGTCATCATTCCTCGCGTATGTGATCTCATTGGTGGTTCAATGCGAAATTGAGATATTAAAGTAGAATTTTAGAACTGAAATTTTCTTACATATTTTGAAAAATTATTAAAATTATTAATCACTTCACATAGGCCGAGAACTGAAATTCGCTTGGAAGAAGACTCTGACCATTTAATATCAAGTCTTATTAACCCTTGGTATGGCAGAGAAATCTATTTTGAGCATATTTTAGAAAAATGAATAAAATAACATCAACATCATTAGTTATATATTATTTAATATTAATATTAATCATACGTCATATTAATGTATTTATTTATTTATTAATATTACTCATATGTAATCTTTGCACAATTTTAATTGTTTTAATTTGTTATATACTTGGTCGGAAATTAATTATCGTAACAATAATGTTAATTAATAACACAATTCTGTTTGTAGTTATTAGCCTTGCGGTTGTAAGAAACAAGTGTCGTTTGTTTGGTAGACTGTAATCAAATTAACCAAATTGGCGACTCATTTTATTAAGAAATTTGACCCTATTGGTAGTTGACGATCTCAACCAAGTAAAACAAAGAAAAACCAAAAACATCTGTTTTCTCAAATCTCCATACATGACTTCACACCTAACAATTGCAAATAAAAGCAAAATTCAAAAAAAAAAAAACTAATCATAAAAAGAAAATATTATGATTTTGTTAGAAGAAAATTAAAATAAGAATAGTTTATTTCTTATGTTTGATACTAATTCCTTTTTCAATGAATCATTTCACAATGTTTCACAAGAAACATCATGAATTTTATTTATAAAATACTTTATTAGCATTTTCAAGGTTATTTAAGACTGTATTCGAAATGAAGCTACTGCAGTTCCATTGGCAGATTTAAATCCTAAGGTCTTCTTTTTCCATCAATAGAATATGGGTTTAGTAAAACAAAAAGCGATTGGTTTTAGTATATCTACTATAATATGTCTATATATATATGTTAGTGCGTACTGTTTAAAATTTAAGCTAATGTTAGTTAACATATATTGTGTATATCCTTTATTGATGTATGCTTTTTTATATATATGTATGTATATCTGCTGACTCATACAGTGTCATCCAACAGTAGCGTGAATTCGCAATATATCACAAAAACGTTACGTTTACAATGCGGCTGGATTACACACATCGACACACTGATAACAAACTTATTTTCATTAATATATAAATATCAATCCAATTTCCACTAATGAGGCACACAGACACAGTCAGACACTGATGACACAGGCACAGTTACACAGTTACAGTTACGGTGGTATGCTTACACAAGTTTAGGCACAAATACAACGGACGAACGCTATGGTTGTATTATCAATATTGCTAAATTACGATATACATAATAATAACTATAATGAGTACATATAAATAAATGTTAATGTTATTTGCGATGTATTGCAGAGTTTTTATGATTTAATTTTTAGTGTTTTTGCTTCATTTTTTATTTAATGCTGATATTTAATTTTATTTATATTTAATGACAGAACAAATAGAAAACAATATAAAAAGTGGAAATGATGTCGAAATAAAATTAAATTTTATACTGCCGTACGATTTCGATGTGATGTTTGCTGTGAAAAAACATCAGCCAATCGAAGTTACAAAAAAAAAAAAAAAAAAAAAAAAAGAACTGAAGGAGAAAAAAAAGGGAAATAAAAACTGAGATGACATTGAAATTATGCAAAACATTACGTTGTACATATCGAATGGAAACATATGGATATATTTGATGGGTTTTTTTATTCTGTGCTCAATGTTAATTTAAATTAAAATGCGACAACTAGTTATTGGATTTATTGGAAAAAAGTGATATTAATTTCGCTGATGTTAAATGGTGTTAAGTTGTTGTTTAAAACAGGAAAGTAATTTATTAAAAATTTGCCAACATATGCTACGTAAATAAATATATTCGCTTCAAATAATGTGGCAGTGGAACGTAATTTCGAAAAAATACAGCATATTTTTGCAAAATATATATATTACATCAGGTGTGGATACTGCCTGCCATATGTATCAATTAAAATTGAAATCAAAATTAATGTAGACGATAAGAAGATACATGACGTATATTTTATTTTATTTGTATTAATCATACACCTTGTTAAAACATTTTGACAATTTCTATTAATATCACTCATACTGCAGTAGAAAGGTAAGGTAAAGGTACTCATGATTTGTTAAGATTAAGTGGAGTATTGAATCTTAGTTTGAAAGCAGCGGTATTGCGAAAATTTGAAAGGAAAAATATCTTGATGCATTGAATAATACCAATATGGAGAAACGAAAACTTTTATTGAACGGATAGGTTACGTATATAGGTCATTAATATTAATTATACGTCTTTTAGAAATTGTTTTTTAATTTTAATAATTTTGTTCCTACTAATACATTTTTATGTTCTATCCAGAATTTAGGTTTTGGTATGAATATTATTCTATATTTAACAATGCTTATTCTATAAAAATTAGTCTTCTGTAAGAAACGGGCATTTCAAATAGGTATACAGGCATTGAATTGGAAAACGTCTATACACCCTATGGCCATATTCTTTCTTTCGGGAGGAATATGACGCTTTCATGCAATAGTACAGATTGTTCTGCAAGAAAAATAACATTTTCACAGGTTCCAAAGAATCATTTCTATGTCGCTCTAAACACTTAGAAAGATATAAAAGTTGCAGTAATATCAAAATGCATCGGAATACATTGAAATTATTTGGATTTGCTTAGAACATACTTATGGCTGAACATACCAAAGATCATATAAAGATCCCGTAATCCTTAAGTCCAAATCTTCAAATAATTAACGCTTGGTTTTCATACCAAAAAGTTAGTATAATTGATAAATTTATATTTCGTAATGTACAGGTATGTCTTCTAATGTAATTGTATAACTTATTTTTATTCGTATAGGAATTTTAATACTCAAATACAAAATACAGTAAAATGCAATATCGAGTTTTGTATTTGGTGTTCAGAATCCTGTGAAAACTTGGCGCCCGGGAATATTTCCTCAACAATTATAAATAACAAAAGAAATTTCGAAATAAAGATATACCTGGCATAATGCGGTTGGTGCCGTAATTTTGTAAAAATATTAAAACATATATCGATGATATGTTTTAATATTAACATAAACATTAGTAGTACGTTTGGCTTTGAAATGTCACAAAATTATGTCTTCTTCTTTGCTTCCAGTGCTCGATACACACATTAGTTCGGTAACAGATGGCGGATTTATGATTTTATGATTATAGTATTCCCACGAAATTCAAATTACCTGATGGCACTAATAAACCGCAATAATATCACTTTTTTCCATTATAAACAAATCAAAAGAAATTATAAAATCATTTAATGATTGGCAGCATTTGGTGATGTATTGTTTTGCTTTTTTTTATCGTTTTATTATTAATGATTTAAATCAATTAATTGTTCGTTATTTACAGACTAGATTTAATTTGATTGGTTATTTAATGCTATATGTGCTAAAGGAATTTATTTATTCAATAGGATTTAAATAACGTTTAAGCTTAATTTAATAAAGGGTTTTAATAACTTTATTTAGGTTTTTTATATTTTGGTTTTTGCATTTTTTTTTGTTAATTTTTTTGGGTTGTTTCTATACTATTTTGGATGTTTGTTAGCATTTTTCGTTTTGATTGAGGGATTGGATTTGTTTTCACATATGCTTTTTTTCAAATGCAACAGCACTTGAAATTTATTTGGCCCATGATGAGTGATGGTCAGTCGTTTGTGGTTGATTTGGTTTTGGTTTTGGTTTGGAGCAAGTACAATATTTGCCAGGATCTGTTGCCATGTCTATGTTTTCGGTATAAACTTTTGGATGATTATACTTGAGGGCTAAATAAATTCAAGTGATGTTTTGTTTAACCAGAGATATTACACCAGCATATTGTTTATAAAATGTTTTTCTTTTTTTTTTTTTTTTGTTAATAATGTATAAATAGAGATATTGATTGGAAAGACATAGAATTTTATTAAATGATGAGAGAATTTGGTGTTTTTATTTTGCGAAGGCCAAAGTTAAGTGAATTTGGATTAAAAGACATTGTTAAGTGATCAGATTGGTTAGTAATCCTTTTTGGTTTTCGTCATTTTCTTTTAGAAAACAATAACTTGCATAATATTCTGGTTAAACTAGGTTTGGTCTAGGGGGAGTTGTATTTAGGTTTGGGAAGAGGTGAATAGCTAGTGATGATTTGCTACTATTCTCAGGGGATTTGTTAAAAGGTTTTTGGGGGAAGAAGATGTTGATCTGTTGATGTTTAATGCATTAATTGTTCTTTTTACAATGTAAGGCCCACATAAACGGCAAGCTGACAATGTACACTCCCACTTCTTTTTGGTTGACCACTGCGTGTGTAAACTACTCTTATTGAAATGTTTTTATATTTCGGATTTTTTCTTTTTAATGTCGACGACGATGTTGTCGAGATTGACATTCTATTTATGTATATATATATATAGTTTGACAATCTATATGTTTATGGAGAAGTTGTCCTTCTTCATAAATTTCTGTTGAGGTTTAATGTTAATTTGTTTATGTAAGATTTTTGATAGAAATCTTTTTTTGTTTAAAAATTATTGGTTTTATTTAAAGAGAAATAAACGGAAAACGGAGAAATAAACGGAAATGGGTTGAACTAAAATAGAAAGGATTAACTTTATAGAAAATGGCAATGAGTTAGAAGATATGTGAATATCAAAGGAATATATTGACTTTGGGAGATTCCACAATTTAATTTAAAGACATGAAATTTGTTAAATCTTAATGCAATGAAATTTTGTTAATAATTCTGCTAAATATTTCCTGGAATAGTTTTGTTCGACAATTTGGATGAGCATTAGTTTTGCCTCTTGAAGGATTTATGTGATCGACTTAGAAGCCGTTGGCTACTCCAGACTGTGTAGACCTCAGAATAATCTCCATTCATGAGATTGTTATGTGATTTCTTGGAAAAGTTTAAATTTGCGGTTCTAAATAAAATTCCTAAAACTTTAATGTATGAGGGAATTTTGTCATACACAGTAATTTATTAATTTATTTATTATTTAATTTGGCCTTTTCCTTATAAATATTTATTAAACGAATATACATATCTTTATTAAAAAAATATTGTGACCAAATATTGTAAACAGATATACCCATAAAAACTGCTGTATTTAATAGCACTATGTAGAGGATGTTGACAGCTTATCAGCATCGAAACTTTTTATAAATCTGTCGTCACAACCCATAACAGCCTAAGTCTGTTTTTCAATGTTTTCAGTACAGGAGTTTAAAGTTTTGAATCTTCACAGAAAATCAGGAGAAGGTGTTTTTTGGAAAACTTTGCTACAGATTCCAAGGAAACGAATTTCTTTACTTAGTTGTTAAAAGAAATTGTTGTTTATTCTCGCAGTCAAAAGATATTATCAAAAAAGACACTTAGGCTCTTATGAAAAAAAAGTCAAAAAGTTCAAGTTGAGTTAGGCTATTATTCCAGATTAAATAAAAAACTTTAAGTGCGCCTAAATTGACATAAATTATTATTCTATGTCAAAATATTTCAGATTTTTTTTTTTGGATTAACAACTTAAGTTGATTTAGGCAATGATGAAAAAATGATATTTATATTTGTTGTAATCCTAAATTGACTTAGGCAGTTATGCCAAAACAGTCATTTAGAAAAATAACTTAATCTATTAGGTGTTTTAGGATTAATTGCCTTCCTAGAAGAGATACAAACATGAAATAAATTTAGATACGCTGAATACGATGGTGCTAATAACTCAATTGTGTCCTAACTCGAGTTAGGCTGTTACGGGTTGTGACCACAGAAATATCAATAGAAAAATTTGATACAATGAAAATATGGATAAAATTTAAACGGAAAACGAAAATATTAGAGAGTTTAGAATATTCTGGAGCAATTTTATCTGGTCTAAAATAGAGCGCAATTATTTTCTTCCAATGGGCAAGAAGACAGTTTTGAAGAATTGTAATTCATAGTTGAAGCAAAACGGATATTAAACAAATTCAATTTTATTTTTGTAAAAAGGCAGTATGTGCATTCTTCTTATAACATTTTAATAGAAATGTCATTGGTTTTAAAATGTCTTTGGAAAATTAATGTATAATTAAGATTAAATCTTTGGTAAAAACTACCCTAAAAATGTGGTGATGAAATTTGAAGACAATCCCATCCTTAATGGATTTAGAAAATTTCTAGCATTTTCTAGCAGATTTAGCAAAATTTCATTGATGTTTAAATATGCCTGCAAAAATTATGGATTATCCCGCTTTAAAGAAACCCAAATGAAAAGTAAGATATTAAGAAAAGTTTAAATGATATTAAGAAAAGTTTATAGCTTTAGTTTAGTGAAATTATATTATGTTGGACAACTAAATTGTTAAGGGGGATTAAGGGGGGGTTTATTATTTTGTTTTGTTTTCTTTTTTTTTTTGGCATAATATATTACAAAGTGCTTTGAAAGGCAACTGAAAATTGAAAAGTTTGAAAAACTAAATTCAAAAGCCATTTATTTATACAATAAAATCATAATTATTTTATAAAATATACAAAGAGAATTATACAAAATCGTGATATGCTTACCTCGTTTGAAACGCTTCAATAACCTTAAACTTTCAATTTGTTAGGAATTTAAATTGTCATATATCATATGTTACAGATACAAATACTCTTAAATACCATTAGTTAAGCAAAAATATTAATAAATCTTGACTTATAGTTATAGTAGCAGTAGTAGAAATAGTAGTGGTAGATGTTTGTTAATATACTTTTATGTAGAATCATCATTTTTCTTTAGTTTTTATTTATTATCTGTTGGAATTTGATTAATTTTTTTCTCATATTTTCTTGTTCCTTTTTTTGTTTGTTTGTTTCCAGCAATGAAAACTTACCTGTTGTACATCAGCACATCCGGTTTCCATAATTTATTTGGTGTTATTCTCAGATCTTTAACACCTCCATACTCGGAATCGTTCCATCGTAAATTATAATCATTCCATTCCTATGGTTGGTGTCGTTGTTGTGGTTATTGTTGTTGTTGTCGTTTTTGTATTGAGTTCATTTTTTATTATCCGGTATCGGAGGTTAATGAGGTTAGCCAGGAACAAAGCAGAAAGAGAAAAAAAAAACGTAATATAGTTATAATTAAAATCTCATAATTTATGTAGAGAATTTTGGGGCGAAACGCAAAAATCTGATAAAAGGAACTCTTGGTGCAAAAGCTAACTTTAAAAGAAATCATATTTGGGATGACGACAATATGAAAATGCCTGCAGAAGACCTGTGGTTTATAGCATATACAAAAGATTATCGGCAATTAAGCAAATTTAGTAAAACGTAAATAATTTCAAGATCATTTTGTCAATATCAGACGGGACACAATACAAATTTTATTCAAGGCGGATAAGAGAACATTCAATAATTCTCTGGAAATTTAAAGCTACAAAATTTGACCAATTAAATGAGCTAATTGAAAACATCTGCCAAAGGAAATATTACAGTATCGATTGCTATATTTGCTGGCAGGATGGAAAAAAATATTGATAAAACGATATAATGTAATATAATTAACGATATAATGAATATAATGAAAAGTCTAGAGACATCTGAATATTATAACAAATAAAAAGTACACTAGCATTTAATTGATTTTAAACATACGATTTTTTTTTAAATTTAAACAATTTCATATTAGTAGTTGCCCAAAAAGCAACTGGAATTTGCCTATTTCCAGTTGCAAGAAAGAAAAATGACACCCGATATTTTTGCTACGAAAATAAATACATCACTTGAATGTATTCAGCTGACAATCACTTGCAGAATTGTGCACTTTTATGAAAATATATATCATTAGGGTTGATATAATGTGAGGCAAATTCCAATAGAATACAAATCGCACTTTTTCATGCCAGACCATTACAAACCAAAATTGACAATTCCGCAATATCGCAATCTAAATATTTTAGAAATTTTTATTCTGAACCTAACATTTGGACAAATATAAATTATGTAATATAAGGCGTGGTAAAAGAAATGCATTATTTTTCCAATAGATGGATTTGGTAACCTGTGTCTTGCAAAGCGAATCGGTTAAGCTAGATGGCGCTAGAAAGTTAAGATTTCATGCTCAAGATATTACTCAGATAGTTTTGTGATTGATTAACTCAGTATTATTTGATCGTATGTCAAAAATGGACATAAATAAACAGAAATTTATAGCTTTTTTTGATGAAGACAAAAAAAGGCGGCTGAAAATGTACTCAGGTTTTATGGTTTTGATACTGTAACAGAAACTACATGCAAATTTGATTTCATCAATTATGTTCCCTTAATTTTGATGCCAAAGATGCACCACTATAGGGAAGGTCAATTGTCGAAAAAGTCCGTAAAATAACATAAATCGTAAATCACTGTTTCAACTGCAGAGGAACTAAGTATTTTACAAAAATAATGCTGGTTATGAAAAGAATTTTGATGTAAGGACAAGACAAGAGTTAACTCAAAACAGAACCTCTTGAACTGAACTCTCATTTGCAAATCGCTACAAAATGTTCCCAATTCTGAAGCGAAAAGTGACTGTTGACGAAAAGTGAGTCATTTATGACAATGTCAAGCAAAACAGGTAGTAGTGAAACAGCAGTGAGCCGGCTTAAAACAGTGGCTAAGTTAGGAAGGTTTTGCAGTGTGTTTGGCGAAATTGACAAGAAATCACCTATCATGAGCTGTTACTCTACAGCAGTCAACTTGTGCTATCAAGATTTGGACCATCGGAAGGAAGCAATCGCCTTAAGGCGACCAGTTTTATCCAATAGAAGAGAAGATCTGTTGCATGAGGACTTATCGAAAAACGAACATGTACATATGATTTTAGTCGAATCATTTTAGCTAAGCTGAATAAAGTCCTCAATATCAAGCAAAAATAATGGATTCTCTTGATTTGCATCATTACTAAAGATATTTTATTGATTTAAAATTAACATCAAGACTAAGTGATGATGACGGTTTAGACTAATTCACTACCTTTTATTAATGTTGATATGCTTACAAAACAAAATAACTATCAATATAGCAAAATGTCTTCAAGAAATCTACATTCTATAAAAAGTTTGTGTTCAAATTTTGATTTGATGGGAATTTAATATAGACATTTTGCAAATCTCACTGTAAAAACATTTAATAAGAATATCATCTTGAGTTAGGAAAAAATATTCAAATGACATTTGCTTGCTTTTTTGGCGAAAATTTGGTGAAATTTAAAATTTTACAGAAGTTTTTCAACAAAACCTTCTTTTGTTTGTTACAAAAAAGGTTATACATTTTCTGTTTTTCGACAAATTTTATCATTAAAATAAATACTAAATATTTGATGTGTTTAGGCATAAGAAAAGCCTGCAACAATACAGGTATTGGAACAAAATTTCAAGCAATAAATCTTCTGCTAATGATAGAATTTAATAGCTTTAAACTTATATTAGGCAATCACAGGTCTTCTATAATTTATGGAAAATAAAATTCATTTAGCTACGCTAAGTAGCTCGAATACAATTACAGATAGTGTGGGAAAAAATTGCCAAATTTCTATAAAAACTCGTATTGAATCCCAAAAATATTCTTGAAATTATGCTTGCAGGAAAAGTTAGTAAAAATTGTTAAATTTTTTATTCACAATTTTTTGTTTGTGCTTCCCAAAGAGTTCCTTTGCAGCACTTTTGGTATTCTATGTAAATTAAATAAACCTGTATGTGTGTGTTTATGTTATTTCTGTATGTATTATATGTCTATGTATAAATGTAAACGTGTAAAATGAAATGGCGACACTAAATTGTGGATTTATTTATTTTTTTATTCTAGAAACACAAAACGAAACTAAAGTAGTTTTTTTTTCACTAATATAATTATCGCTTAAGGTACTCTAAAGTGAGTAAAACGTAAATAAAATAACAGGATTTTCCCATAAACCAAAAATGTTGTAAACATTCAGGACTAAGAAACTCACACACGTAACCATATAATAGAATATTTATAATTACATCCGCATGGTAGAAATTTGGACAAAAAATATACAAGTACACAACGCATATACAGCCTCAAAGCTACCAAAGAGATCATAACAATTATAATTTTCAGAGAAATTAAAAATGGAACAGTCATGTAAAGCATGCAAATAAAGCTAATATTAGACTATTCATAACGTATTTAATAAATGATGATAACAATGCTATGGATATGGAAATGAAAGTTTTTGATGCGACTTATTTCTAAAAACCCAAAAAGGGAATTCTTAACAGACCCCATCATATTTCTTTTTATATATAATTCGACAGATGTCAATTTAAAACACTTAAGAGATAACAAAACTCATTTAAAATTCATTTTTAAATGCTCTTTGTGTCAAAATTGATTTTTGTCAAAATTTAATAAGGCTTTATATTGCTCTGCCCAAAAACAAAGAAACAGAGCTTTTGTTAAATTGGATGTTACAAAAATTTTTTAGAAAATAATGGTATCAATAAGAAGGGTGATTTTTATCTTTGTGTAGGTAGTTATGTAACCGCAACTATAAAAAGAAGTATAAAACATGAAGAAAATATAAAATCTAAAGCATACTTTTGGCGACATATAAAGTTTATAAACCATAGCATACTTTTGGGAGCTATTTAATAAATTTTTTTTTAGCTAATGTATTTAAATTTTAAGGACACCCATTGAAAATGTTTATGTTTTTTATCGTAAACGAGAAAAAGAACAAAAAAATACAAAAAATCTAGAAATACGGGATAGCAAGAACAACAACACACTAAACTAGTGTTTGGCCACAATGTGTGTTTAGTTGTCATTTGTGGTTACAGCGGTTAAGTTTCGTAAAGGGTTAGATTTTTTGGGAAGTTTACCAAAAAAAAAAACAACACTTTTTGGTTTTTATCTAGCAGTTAAAGTAAAAAAGCAGAGAAAGTTTATTGTGCATCAACTAAAAGGCATTCTTCTGTTTTGTGAGGTTGTAAATTATGGCTGCTAAATTTATTAACCTTTTGTAAACGGGCATTTAAATGAAAATGTTGTTAAATATTTTTATATAACGCAAAAGGTTTTTACAAATTGAAATATAGAAATGAAATATGGAGCAAAATTATAAAGTCTGCTCTATTCACATATACACTGTGCTTAAAAGCAAATGAAGTAAGTTACAAAAACTTAAATTGTTAAATTTTGAATTGAATTTTAGTTGCAGTATTATGGGATAAAAGCAAAATTTAAGTCGAAATTACAAATTTCGTGCTTCTAGTTCAATAAGGCAAAATAAAGGAAATATCTCTTCCGAATATGCGACAAGAATGGTTGTTCGAATAACTTGCCTCAGTGATGGAATGAGCTCAGAAAAGCCGTAAAATAATTTGGTTAACTATGAATTATCGTCGGGAGGCCTTGCAGAATTGTTTTCTCCACTAGGATAAAAGCTTTCAACTTAGTTTGTGAAACATAAGCAAAATCATTAAGAAATATAAATCATAAGAAACTAAACCGTACAATTTTAAGTTGAAGTTCAGTCCAGGAATCAGAAAGTGAAATAAATTCGATTCACAAAATAAAAAAATGACCCACTTTAAGAGAAATGAGAGAATGAAGTAAAGGAAATAACTTTTCCGAATATGTTACAAAATCGTGGTCGAGTGTGGTCGAGGCAAGCCCATTAGAGAGTAACGTAACTATTCACGCATTGCGTTCCCTGAAGATTCGATTGCTCGCTGGGGCAAATTTGTTCTAAAAATATAGCGCGATGTATGAGTAGATGGACTTAAATTGAATTTCAGTAAGCTGAAATTTCAATAAGCCGAAATTCAATTTAAGTTCATCTACAAAAATTCTAATTAAAATATTCGATTTGAGAAGTACTCTGAGGAAGCTAACCGAACGTGATGTAGCTGTTCCCGAATTACGTCCGTTGGAGTTACAGGTTCGATGCCTAGCTGAGACAAATGTTTTTTAACTGTGATTTAACTATTGAAAAGTAATGTAGATGTTTGTGAATCTTTTCCATTGGAATCAGAAGTTCGATTCCTCGATGCCGCAAATATTTTTTTGATTTTTCTAAATAACAAAGATTCAATATCTGGTTGAAAATGCTCGTGTATGGGGTCAAAATTCCACATACAACAAATTCTGGAGAAGAGCCAAGAAAAACTGATCGATCCACACCAACTTTTCGTCATAAAGCTGCCTTTGACGGTTCGGCAAATAAACTATGAGGCCATTGCCGCGTCACCAGACGATGATTTAGTCAGGCTGATAGCCTATCGTGCGACGTCTTGAACATACTGTAATTAACACGACTGATACCATTTTAAAGAAAAGCCACATGCAGTTTACGAATGCCAATGACATAGATATTATTGTCAGGAAACGAAAAGTTACTGCAGTGAAAGAATCGGAAAAAATGTGCCTGACAATAGATAAGAACAAAATAACGCTATTGGTTTCGAGGAAAAAAGAGTTTACTCGTCTGGGACGCTGTGTGAACGTTGACAACAACTTTGACTTTGGAGTGGTGGATGAATTCTTCCACTTCGATTGCGTTACGAATTAAAATAGTGATGCTAGCTAGCCTGAAGATTAGGAGAAGAGTATTTTCTTGCAAACAATTGTTACAACGTGCTAAACGATTTAATATCAAGCCCCTCTCTTGACGAACAAAAATCCAACTGTATCAAATAATAGTTTTACCGGTCTTACTACACGGTTTACAATCCTGGATTATGACGCAAGCAGATAGATCAGTTCTGGTAATCTTTAAGTTAAAAAATACGGTTAACAGAGAGCAACGGATCCGTACGAAATTTGAGCAGCATGAGCCACAGAACGTCATCGACGTAGCTAAACGCATTAAAATACAGCAATTGCGTTGCCTGGATCATATTAGGGGGTTGGACTCAAAAGCTCTGGCATGAAAAGTCTACGAAAACGAACTTGAGGGGCGGTACAAAAGAGAGAGACCAGAGCTTCTTTGAAAAAAACCAAGCTTATTTAAAAAGGCTGTTGACGAATGTTGTTGAAGAATTTTAATGAATAATGAAAGAATAAATTTTCTAGCCGCCTTCTAAATAAGCAAGTTAACAATGAAATACCTCTTAAACAAACGGCGCTTATTTTCATATTTGATTAAAACTTTTACATTTTCGTAATATTTGAAGAACTGTTGTTTAAGGGCTCATTCGTTACCCTGCCATAACAAACTTTTCTTTGACTAGCAGTTGAAATCTCGCTTGAAAGGAAAACACAATATCTCAATATCATTTGCATTCAGTAGAGTAAATGACATTCTCGAATTTTCATAGCTTTGAAGATAATTTCTTTTAAAAATTGCCTTCGTTTTCGTTATAAAATATTTATGAACTTAAGGCCCATTCAAGTTAGACAGTTTCACAGGCTGGATGACATAATAACTAGAACTTTATGCTCTTCATATTGCTGTTATATTATCTATACAATACCGGAGGTTGAAAATTTAATATTTCCAAAGTGCTAAATAAAAGTCACCCTGACACATGCATAAGCGCTTACAAGCATTATTTAATATACAATAAATTTAATAAATTAAAACAATTTGTTAAACGATCCCCACGAGTTACCGACAGCACATACAAATTTTTAGCTTTAATGAAAACAACGCAGACTTGTCGGACCTTAAAGGCAAACTGGCAATTAATTACAATATGCATATTTTGTTGTTAAACGACCAAAGCGATTTAAATCAATAACAGAAAATCCTGAAAAAGATAATGCCTACAGTTAGGAAAAGACATTGATGCATACGTTCGCCAACAGCTAGAGAATAGTGAAAATTCATAGCCTACCTATAGGCTGGTCGCATAGACATAAAGTTCGTTTTAGTGGATTACGCTGTCAATATTTTATTGTTTAACATTTAAAATTCGTTTTCTTTCGCACAATCTATTATCACCACCTGTTGGAGCATTTTGACTTGGATTTATTGTTGACTATTTCATTTGTATGACTATTTCTTTTGTATGTCCTGATTAAAATGAGGGCTCTGGCATTTCAAAAATCGATTCCAATTTAATGGGAGGAAGAGGTTGCTCCATTTATGTCAGCAACTTTTATTGTTAACATTATAAAGGCCTAATTTATGGCAAACATTATTTAGTTCAAGGAACAGAACAACAAAATATCGAAAAACCTTAAACGATAATAACGCCAAAGAATGGTTGATGTGAAAAAATCGTTTCAGACGAAACTTAAATTTTTCTTTCTTTCGACTGGTATTGAAATGTTTTGAAATATAGTTTCATTTTCATTATTTATGCAGCTCAATGTGTTGTGATATATTTTCTTTCGATATTTTATGGAGACTGCCATTTGCCAATGATAAATGAAATGAATGAAATGTATAGCATATTATTGAGCGTTAATAAAAAATATGTGCAGCAATTTGTGATAGAGATATCATATATAAAGCGATAACAGCTGAGTTAAATATTGTGAAGAAAAAAAATTCATACTGAAACATCAGATATTAAGTTTTTATGGCAAATTATGATAAATGAAATTGATAATAAATTAAAGCAAACTTTTGGTTGTTTTAATACATTTATATCACTTAATTTCAATACTACGTTTACTAATCCGATTCCTAAACGGTTTCGTCGATTTCGATAAAATTTCACATAGTCATAGCTGAGCTGTCGATGTGTTTAAGTTCTGATATATGACTGGTATGTCTTAAATTTGGGTTAAAAAAAATTTCAAATAGGATAACAATTCTGTGAAGCCAACGTATTCAGAAGACTTGACAAAAAGTAAATGTGTTGTGAAAACCGTTTTCATAATTGCGAAATAGGTGATGCATTTATAGATATTTGAAATTATTATTTCAAATCTTTGTTCCAAAACGTCAAATGTTTAGAACAATCCCCATTGACAACTGTATGATTTTGTAACTCAAAAATAGCTTAAGAATATTCAATATTTTGTTGTTTACACAAATGTTTTATTTTTCTAAAAAAACTTATTCGGATTTGGCTGAACGAATGCATGATCAATGATTTGAATTTAAGCACACTGTATTCTCTGTTGGAAAAAAGCCATAAATCAACGTATTACCTAACCGTATATGAACCCACCTACACATATGATCAAAATAATAAGTACACCCTCTATATTTTTTTTAAAGGCTTGTTGACGAAAATTCATTTTAATTAAAATAAAAGACAAATATTAAATTATATAATCAAATTATAACATTATAAATAAAATAAATACTAAAAAAATAACAAAAATACAAAAATCTAATTCCGTATTTTTCAAAAGGTAAGAAATTAATCAAAAAACATTGGACAAAATAATAAGTACATTTAGTTAAAATAAGCAAAAAAGTAAAAAAAATCAAGTTTTTTTCTGCTAAATTGGCTCATTTTCGTTAAAAGACGTTATATCCACCTTTATTTTCAATTGTTTTGTTGACTCTTTTTTGGCATGCTGGCAATAAGCTTGCTGCAGGTTTCTACTGGTAATTCATACCAAGTTTTTGAACAAAATTTCACAACTCGTTTCCAATTCTTTGTTTCAACTCTTCCCTAAAGATTTTTTATCGGATTTAAGTTCGGAGATTGACTTGGCCCGTCAAGAAAGGCAACATTATTATCTTGAAACCAATCCTTTAGCAACTTAGAAGTATGCTTCGGATTGTTATCCTGCTGGAATGTCCATCTTAGAGGCATACTTTCCGCAGCATAGTTCAACATCGGGTATTTTCCAAGACAGTTTTGTGGTGGAATCTGGTCATAGTTCGATGTATCAGACCGATACCATACCATGAAAAACAATTCCAGACCATAATATTGCCGCACCCCGTGCTTGACCGTCTTCTTTGTTAAGCAAACATGGAATTCCTTACTTTTAGGGCGTCTCACATTCCGGGCACAGTTGGTTTCAAACACATTCATTTTTGTTACATCGCTCCACAAAATGTTTCGGCATTTTTTTTTCACCGTCCCCTTCGGTTCAATTGAAATGACTTCTTGCAAACGCCAATCTAGCCTTTGATTTTTTTTACCTAATCAAAGAAACTCTTCTGGCTATCCGTTCTGGTAAATGTGCTTCTTGTAGTCTACGACTAACCGTTCGCGGTGAAATTACATTTCCAATTTCAGCTGAAATCGCTCTTGAAGAAGGTCCTTCTTCGCAGGTGTTACAATACGGATATCTTTTGTTTCTAAAGTTTTTCCTGGGTTTTCCGTAAATTGCGATGGGCTTTTTAGGCTTTACAGCATTTTGTTTAAAAAATAGCGACCGATTCATAATTTCTGTACAGAACGAAGACTTTGCCACTTTCTTTTAGTCTTGAAATAATTTTTCTCTCCTCCGGAGGACAATGACTTTTTCGACTCATGGCTGATTGTTTTAACAAAATATTTTGTTATGAATAAAGATAAACAACAGTAAAATATCTAGCCTTTCCAAAAAGACTACAGCAGACTGCGAAAATATTAAAGAATTGAGCAATGTATTTATTCTGAAATCACACCTGAAAAAAACTAACTCACAATGAAAACAACGGGGAAGCCCCAGTTTTGTTTTTTACTTTTGAAGGCATTATCATATTAAAGTTGTTTAAATAAACAAAAATTGTCATGTTCACTTACTGTTAAAGTAACTATAATTAAACATAAAAGAAAAATAAGCAGGTGTACGTATTTTTTCTACCATATGTGTATATATTTTATGAGCGCCCCAATGACCCTGAATATTGTTTTCCTTTATCTACCTTACCTAACTTATACTTTTGTTATTGTCCTCTTATTTATTGGTCGATTAGAATCAAAAGAAAATAATAAAATATCTGCCATTAATTGGTGTCTTCAATAGAACAAGCAAAATATTAGCAAAATATAATAAAAAAGTTCTTCCTCTGGAACCATAAACTTGACATTTTTATGACAGATTTAAAATATTAATGAATCATCATTATGCAACCGAGAATATAACTCGATAAAAAAAATAAACGTTAAAGCCTTAATTTAAAAATATAACGATCATTAAATTACACTTTAGCAGATACCTAAAAAGTAAATGATTCAAGGGAACGTTAGTAATAAAATCATAAAAACACTTTAAAGTCACTCATTTTCTTCCAAGCTATATAATTAAAATTATATTTTTATACGCCATGTCATTAAATTGCCATCCTATTCCTGCCTCACATCCTATATTGTTTTGCTGAAATTCATTTAGTTGCCAATTTTTTGTTACTTTTCCGAAAAGCATCCGAAACGCGGATTCAACAGCCTGAATTGTTTGGTTAGTGTTTCATACAATGAAAACATATGTTTTTGTTATCAATGGCTATTAAATATTTATGTGTATGTAAAATTGAAAAATATATTTTTTTATTACAGCTCCCAACTCCCACATCTGCATATTTTAGTCTTCGCCAATTCAATTCTCGTTTCTCCCCAATCCCAATCCCAAAATAAATCATAAATAATAAAGTTTTACCATACAAAGGGCTTCACTATGTGTGGTATTTGCAGACAGTACAAATTGGTTTTGTCGGAGTAACAGATAGAGGTCGATTAATGGTTTCCCATGCAGGGCAGGAGTTGTATGAGTTCACTTGTTCTATTTAACTATTTTAGTTAATATGAATTTCCTTTATATACAGGGTGGGCCATAAGGGTGTTGGCGGTTTAAATATTCAATTAAAAAAAAAACTACGAAACATAAAAAAATATATTTGTATTTTTAAAAAGTAGAAGCATGGGAATTTTTAAGACTTAAAAATAATGTTGTCCAAATGGCTTCCCTCGGTTGCTTGACACTCTTGGAACCGAAGTCGCAAATTTTGGAAAACTCGTTGAAAAGTTGTTCTCGGTATTTTGTTACTTTCCTGAATAATGTTCCTCTTCAACTGCTCTAAATTGGTCGGATTATTCTTGTAGACTACCGATTTGAGGTAGCCCCATAGAAAATAATTGCATGGAGAGAGATTGGGGCTACGTGGGGGCCATTCAATATCCCCCCTTTTCGAAATGAGTTTTCCAGGAAAAACATTTTTCAGCAGCTCTATGAATACCCTAGCCATATGACATGTGGCCCCATCCTGTTGAAACCACATCCTCGAGGTATTACCTTGAAGTTCTTGCAAAGCTGGCACCAAAAAGTCTGCTAGCATGTTGCAATAATTGTTCGCTCTAACCGTCATCGCATGCCCTCTTTCGTCCTCAAAAAAGTATGATCCAATAATACCGGTTGACGTTATCCCAGCCCACACGACAAGCTTAGGACTGTGAAGTGGACGTTCGTGGAAGCGTCGGGGATTAGTCTCGGACCAGAACCGACAATTTTGCTTGTTCACATGGCCATTAATGTGAAAGTTGGCCTCATCACTAAAAATCACGTTGTGAAACTGTTGAACCGCTCTAGCATCAAATTGACAAAGTTAAGTCGGTTATTGGCATCATCGGGTTTTAATTCTTGGACTATCTGAATCTTATAAGCCTTCAAATGGAAATCACGTTTCAAAATTCGTCGTAAAGTTGTTCTTTTGACATCCAAAGACTGACTTCTCTTACGTGTTGACTGTTGCGGATTTCGCTGAACTGAAACACGAACACGCTCCACAATGTCGGCTGATCTTGCAGTAACTGGGCGACCACGAACCGTAATTAGTACTGTTGAGCCGGTTGTTTCGAACACTCTGATCCACTTTCGTATCACATTGGCGCTTGGAACTTCACTTAAATCGTGTAAACCGTGTTCATGCCGATACAAACGTCGTGCAGTAATCACTGATTTATTGTTTTCGTAATACGCTCGGACACAAAATGCACGCTGCACTCCCGTGTACGGCTCCATGGCGACTAAATTTCCAGGAAGCGGCGCAGTGAACAACATATCCCCCCGTCACCCCGCGCCGCGCGTTACCGAGAAATTGAAGAATTAAATCGCCAACACTCATATGGCCCACCCTGTGTAAAGTGCCTGGTATGATGCTAAATTTTGTTTGTTTTGTTTGTCACATCTTCAACTTAATTTCCTTTTTACTGCAACGAGTTACAAAATGTGCTTTTTGCATTTTGCAAAAAGTTTTTGTTCTGTATAAATTATAAGAGGTAGCCTTACTTGAAATTTCCAAAATTACAAAAAAAGATGTAGAAATTGTTAATCATACATTTTTTACATTTTATATTTTTTAAATAAACATGGTTTACCCCATTCCGTCACATTTTTACATTACTTGCCGATATAATTTTTTTCGATTTTAAATATTTGATGCTTTTAATATTTCCAGCTATTCACCACTGTGTCATATCTCTTGATTTAAGCAATCAATAATGGTTAGTTGTGTAAACTGTATATAATGTTTTTTCTTTAAAACATATTTTTTGAATATTATTTTACCATGACGCCTCATTTTTTTTGGGGTTTTTCGTTTTTAATTACACCACATGTCCTTGATGCCTTTGACACCTTTCAGACCAAACTCGCCGCACATGTTCTTATATGATTTGAAATATTATTACGTTTAATCTCATCAGATTTGTTTTTGTTGCTCTGGCATCGTTTAATTAACAATTCTCATTAGGTCCATCAATCAAATTATTTATGATATGTCAACTGTTTTGCTGACAGCCGAGTTGAGAGTCAATTAAAAAACAAAACCTCTGTGCTGTTTATTTATCTCATATTTATAATCGCTTTTTTTTTTGTAATGGGCCGGTGGAGGTACTAAATCCACTTAATCAGTAAATACTATATATTGCTTAAAACCGCATTGGTGATGAAGAGCAATGCAATTGATTTTTGCCGGATGCGTATTTAGCAAATAGCAAAAAGGTAATATATGAGACAATTCCTATCAAATCGTCTGGAAAAGTAATCTAAGGTAATTTTTGAGAAAACATCGTTTTGGTGCTATTTGGAGGAATGTAATAGAATTTCTCTTTGAAAGCAATAAAAAATGTATTTTATTCTAATAAAAATTAGGAAATCAAACTCTATTTTTTTAAAGCTTTTTTTGCTTAACGAGACATTGGGAGAAGGCATTTCAAAATTGTCTATATCACATCAGTCTGTGTATACAGAACATTCTGATGAAACCAAACGATCTGAATTAAAATTCTGATTTGGGGTTCTCGGTCCGTTAAACTGTCATTAACTTTTCAGGGACTTTAAATGTTGACTTATAGTGAATTGTCCTCTATAAAAACTGGAAGAAGTTGCGTCAGAAAATTAAAATCTTGTTCAGATATAAATATAATGCCGACTAGAAAACAATATCCAATATCCCTCACGAATTTTATTATTTTTTGGATATTGTAAAAAAGTATTAAAAGTGGGTTTGATAATTACATGATTATTTGAACAACAATTTTCCGCACTGATTTAGTTTAAATAGTAATATTTATTTTTATTTTAATATTTATATTTTATTTTAATATTTAATATTAAAAAAATTTGTCAAAAGAAGATGTACCTATAGATATGATAGTCGCACCATGATTGAAGTAGAATACATGCAAGATGTGGTATAAATCGAATGATTCTTTCTATTCCAAATCAAAACATGAAAATGATAAAAAATTCATATAATTCTAATAAAAATAAAGAAATCAAACTCTATTCTTTCAGAGCTTTTTGCTTAACGAAATATCGAGGGAAGGCATTTTAAAACCTTTTATACACAACGATTTGTGCTTATAGAATATAATATGATCAAAGCAAAAGATGTGAGTTATAATTCTGATCTGGGGTTCAGTTTCATTAACCAGTCATTAGCTTTTGAAGGAGTTCAACAGTTGTAGAGGTGTGACGTATCGTACAGTGAATCATCCTGTATAAAAATTGGAAGGAGTTGCGTCATTTTATAATGCCAACTATATCTAATATCCTTGGTAGGTTTATACGAGTATTGCCTTACTGATAGCTTTCGTAAAATTGTGTTATCATGACTTTTATTATTTTTTGGAAATTAAAAAAAAAAAATAGTAAAAAATTTAAAAAAATGGGTTTAACAATTGCTTAATTGTTCACACAAATATTTTTCAAAGTGAGTTAGTTGACTTATTTAGTATTTAATATTAAAAAAATGTGTAGAACATCGTTCATAACTTGTCAAAAGAAGATGCCGATATGATAGTCGCATCATAATTGAAGTAGAATACATGCAAGATGCAAGATAAATCGAACAAAAACTGAAAATTTTCAATTTTCTGATTTCTCAAAAAAAAATATGATTTTCATGTTCTGATTTAGAACAGAAAGACCAAATCAGAACATGAAAATTTCATATATATTTTTCAGAAATCACAAAATTGAAAATTTTCAGTTTTAATGCAAGAATATCTTATTGGAATAAACAGCGCCGATTTCCTCTTTATGGAGGGAAATGATTACTGGCTAGTTAAAATCTAATATTTCATAATAATGAACTTTAAAGTTAAATTTTTATGCAGATTCACATGTAGAAAAGTTGCCAGTATTTGAAATACGGTTTATAGTTCGAACTGTACTTATTTATTTGAAACAATTCGAGCAAATGCAAGAGACGTATAGTTCAATTGTACTCCATTTAGTATGTGAGTAAGACTGGTATACGATTATGCTTTAAATAGATGCTAGAGAATCCTTCTGAAAAAGCCCAAGAATTACACCTGTAGCACCATTTCTTAAATAAAAACAAAAAACAAATACATTTTGTGGTTTCAAACAATAATAACTATGAAGCGCAATTTGCTTTTAAACTTTTAATTTGCTAGAAATAATTGAAGAAAATTAAGAGGTACTATATACATTTTTTTAAAATAATTTTATTAGCTATTGCATATTAAAATGTTAATCGATTCATTCTGAGCTGCCATTTTTTGTACCCACATTTATGTTGAGTTAATTTCTTTTCAAAAGAATTCAATTTTTATAGAAATGCTCTGAAAATGCTTTACATGCGGATGTTTGCAATTACCTGAAAATAAAATATATAGTCCTGCGTCGTCCACTGTTTGAACTGAAACTACAGTTCATTAATGAAGCTATCATGCACACTAATAGATTATTTTTCCAAAACTTCATCAAATACTAAACCAATATTAGTTTTTATTACATGAAAATGATCTCGTTTAAAGAGCTTCAAAAGTGCAGAAATCACCGCTATTTCAGAAAACTGAATGTATTTGAAATCTCCTAATTCTCCCCTTGGATGGCTGATGAATGTTATATAGAAACTTTTCAGACCTATGCCAAAAAAGAATCCCTTTCAACTCGGTATGCCTTCAATAAGATGTTGCAACTTTTCATATAGTCAGACCTCTTTGATGCAGAATTGTAATCAGATTTCAGGAAATAACACATTCTGTTGGCTTTCGAGATACCCTGACTTTATTGCGACTGATATTTTTTAGTAGTGTTGTTACAAACAGAAAGTTTATAAAACAAAGCTAGTAAGTTAAAATGACTTAGAGCATTACACTCGAACGGAAATTAAGGCAATACATCCTTAGTAACGATGTTGATAATTTGCATTCAATTATTTTACAAAGCATGACACAAATTTAACAAACCAGGACCTTCAAATGGAAGCTTGTTTGCACTATTGTGTGCATGATCTGAATAACGTAGTAACTGTATTTTGATCCACTATTTGATCACTATTGTGTGCCATCTATTAAGTTCGTCGTCGTATAAGTTCCTTGCTGGAACATTTCACCCACGCGAATAGCATGACCTGACTAACGCAGTAGCTGTATTTTGATTCACTATTTGATCACTATTGAGTGCCGTCTATTAAGTTCGTCGTCGTATAAGTTCCTTGCTGAAACATTTCACCCATTCGAATAGCATGAAATGGCTAACGCAGACGCTATATTTTGATCAACTTAGTTATATCAGAATCAATTCATTTGGACAGTACAGATTGAGTTACTTTTTCAAATTCAAAATACACTTAACTTCTGTATGCAAATGTCAAAATATTCATTTATCCCACGATTTGAGTTACACAAACATCTCTGCTCAAATACTAAAATATTTTTGCTATGCCTTAAATTATGCAAACATTTTAAAAACCATAACTAAGATTTTAATATCACTGAGTAAGTCTCGTGTCGAACATTTATTTTATTGACCTTTTTGATTGTAGAAATTAGATTTTTCCAAAAGTTTAAGCGGTTACTTCATTTCAGGAGCTTAAATTTATTAAGTTTTACAAGAATCGATTAATCGATATGTAGGACTTATTTGTATTTAACTGTTTAATCTCTTGTTGACCTTTTTAATGATGCTGTATAATCTAAACAAATTAATAGGAAACATTTGAATTTATTTGAAGTATAAATGTTAAGTTATCGGAAAACCTCCAATGCGAATAATCAAACAATTTTAATTTTCTAATGAAGATTAAAGTTTACAATATTGTAGAGCACAACATAGGGGGCTTTAAGAGCATTATGATATATAATATTTTCAGAAACATTTTCTCACCTGGATTTGCTGTTATAAATATCTATGCGAAATATATGATAAATACAAAAGAAACGTATGTATGGAAACCCAATACGGTTGAATGATCAACATCGTGCAGTTTAATTAATTAAAATATATCGATTTAAATAAAAAGTAAACAATAATTCATAATAATAATTATTTTTCCCCGCCTCCGAAAAGTATGCTATGAGGAAAAGTATGCTCAAATATAGGTATACTATATATGTATGGTGTCATAATTTACAATAGATATAACAATCGGTGATGATTAAAAAAATATTTATCAAACAGAGTTGATTAAAAAAATTGCAATCGCCGGACAAAATTAAAGGGAAATATAAATTTATTTTGCGGCTGTAATAGCAAGTGTAGTTACATGTTGAGGCATTCATGGGTTTAAATAAATAGTTTTATTTTTCTTATGTGTAAATGAGTTTATATATATTTGCATTTTATGTATGCAGTAAATTGTGCATTAATATAAATGTATGCTTTTCCATTATTACTTGCAAAAGTATTCTTCGTTTCCCTTTTTTATTCAAAAGGCATCACAATATGTCACCGGGATATACATTTATCCTTGCTCAGGTTTTATTGTGATTATTGTTACTATTTTCCCAGTTCCATTTAAAAACAATATGCAATATCTATTTACACTACCATTGTTATCATAAATTCTACCTCAATCATTAATGTAAACATGCAATTGTTATTACTTTTTATTCACATACTCAGTATTTTAAAAAACACGCATACATAAAATAATGTTTTTGTTTTTTTTTTTTTTTTTTTGTTAAAGCACTTGATGTTAGTTTAATATTGGCTTTGTTTATTAAGTATTCTTTTTTAAGTTGGTTCAAGTTTAAACTGATTTACAGAAAATGATAATAAAACTGTAATTTAATATGATAATGAAACAGAAGCGGTTAACGTAAATTATGTTACATTAATAGTTTTTACAAAATTGAACTAAATATTGTTCGCAGACAGGTTTGTTAGGGAAAAATAAGCTTATTTTTAAAAATTCGCAATGCTTTCTATGTTTCCAAAACTTTTTTCTAAATTTGTTCTAAATTTTTATTTAAAACTATAACTAATTATTGTGGTTCAAAAGATAATGAGTTTTTGATTTGTTTGAAATTGTGAGACTAATTGAATGCACACGACAAGGCAGTAAAAAGTTCTACATTAAGCTCAGGGAGAGTAGGAAGAGCAGATTAAAAGATAAAAGTGCAGAAGTTTCAAAGTGTTTAAGGGTAAGAGAGCGCATTACAGGACATCGTATTGCTGGTTTGCCATCACCACCGCCAGAGCCTCTGTCTGGGCATAGAAGTTTGCAAAGCTTCAAATAAATGAGGTGCAACTAAATAGCTTAGCCATATGAAACCTTTTATAATATATTATGATATTTCTGTAATGAAATTTGTATGAAATAATGTTTTAAGTTTCCAATTTTTTTTTTGTAATAAACACATTTTTTAAAACTTTCTTTTGTAATTTTTGGAAAAATTGCCTATAGAAAAATATTTCGAATATTTCTTATAAATGTGCAGTAATTTTTTAAGTTCCCTAAAATTTGTTTAAAATATGTTTTACAATACACTTTTTAGATTTTTTGCCAGTTTTTGGAAAAATTGGTTATAGAGAAATTTTTCGAATATTTCTGATAAATGTGAAGTAATGTTTTAAGTTCCCTAAAATTTGTTTAAAATATATTTTACAGCATATTTTTTTTATTATTTTCTTTTGCAACTTTCGGGGAATATTTCGAATATTTCTTATAAATGTGAAGTAATATTTTAAGTTCCCTAAAATTTGTTTAAAATTTATTTTACAACACACTTTTTAAATTTTTTTTGCCAGTTTTTAGAAGAGCTAGCTATAGAGAAATTTTTTGAATATTTCTTATAAATGTGAAGCAATTTTTTAAGTTCCCTAAAATTTGTTTAAAATATATTTTGCAGCATATTTTGTAATTATTTTTTTTTTTTTTTGCAATTTTTGGGAAATTTTTCGAATATTTTTTTTTGAAAACATTTCTAAAAGAAAATTTTATACAAAACAAATCTTTCCTAAAGTTTCTTATAAGATATATCTTAAGATAATAAGATATACAGATATATATAATGAAGATATATTTTAACATTAATAAGATATGTCATATAAGAAACTTTAGAAGAGATTTTGTTTTGTAAAAGATTGTTCATCGATTGTCAAGCAATAGAAAATTAATCAAAGAATGTTTGTTTAGAAAATACCCAAAAATATTCTTATAGAAAATATTCGAAAAATGTCCCAAAATTTCTCAAAAATTGCATATATATATTCGATATCAATACCTTATAAGAAACTTTAGAGAAGATCTCTTGAAAAGGAAGTTTTTAAAAAAAGTGTTCTTTAAGAAAGTGAAAAGATTCCTCGAAAGAATTTAGAAAAGGTTTCCGTATAGGAAGATTTATGAATTTTTTTTAATTTGTCTATAAAAGATTACTCTATTAGAACATTAATAAAAGATTTCACTAAAAGAAAAGTTGTAAAAAATTTTCTTTAAGAAAATTTGTAAAAATTTTTATGTTTGGAATTTGGAAGAAAAAAGTACCTAAGAAAATATATAAGAAATGTCTCTATAAAAAAAATACGGAAAATGTTTCTGTAAGAATTTTTGTGGAAAAAAATTTCTATAAAAAATTTGTAGAAATGTTTTTTACAAGAAATTTTATGAAAAACAACCCTTGTTAGAGGAATATTTATCAGCTAGTTTGTTTTAGAAAAAATTAAAAATCTAATTTACAAACAATGTCCCTATAAGAAGGCTTTAAGGAAAACTTCTTTATAAGAAAATGTATGAAAGATTTCTTTAAGGAAAACTTCTTTATACTAAAATGTATAGAAGATTTCTTCAAATACTTATTCAACTTCTCTGTGAGAAAAGTTATAAAATATTTCGTTTTGCAATAAAATTTAAAAAAGATTCCTTTGTAAGAATATTTACAAGATTTTTCTGTAAGAAATTTTAGAGATGTTTCTCTAATAGAGAATTTATAAAAAAACCATTCCATAAGGACATTTGTAGAAGATTTTCCTACAAGGAAACTTGTAAAGATATTTAAACATAAGACCATTTTGAATAAGGAATAATATGATAATTGTTGAATATTTCCGAATATTTTCTTTAAAAAATTTTTGGAAATGTTTTTTATAAGAAAATTTATAAAAAACCTTCTAGTGGAATATTTACGAACCAGTTTTTTTTTAGAAAAAATTTAAAAATTTAATTTACAAACAATGTCCTTATAAGAAGGCTTTAAAAAAACTACTTTATAAGAAAATGTATAAAAGATTTCATCAAATGGATTTTCAACTTCTCTGTAAGAAAAGTTATACAATATTTTGTTTTGCAATAAAATTTATAAAAGATTCCTCTGTAAGAATATTTACAAGATTTTTCTGCAAAAATTTTTAGAGATGTTTCTCTGTTAGAAAAATTATAAGAAAATCATTCCATAAGGAAAGGAAGGTAAAAGATCTTCCTACAAGGAAACTTATAAAGGTATTTAAACATAAGAATATTTTGAATATTTATATATATTTCTTCTATATAATAATATAACATAATATAATATAATATAATATAATATAATATAACATAATATAATATAATATAATATAATATAATATAATATAATATAATA
>JAHXMU010000079.1:597498-610014 GCA_019455685.1 Philornis downsi
CGCTCGGACACAAAATGCACGCTGCACTCCCGTGTACGGCTCCATGGCGACTAAATTTCCAGGAAGCGGCGCAGCGAATAACATATCACCCCGCCACCCCACGCCGCGCGTTGCCGAGAAATTGAAGAATTAAATCGTCAACACTCATATGGCCCACCCTGTATTTAAAAGATTTGCACGGTTTCGCAAAAAACCTTAAAGCATATTCCATTTCTTTTGGTATTGTGTGACTTTTGTATTTAGTGATTTGCTTTTTTACACCCAAAATTCTTTCAGCTAAGCCATTATTATTATCGTCACCATCTTCACCTGCCTTCTCTTTATAGTTTTTTTTTTTACTGATCCTTGCAACATATCGAAAAACTATTTCTTCTTTGTTCGCGGTCTGCCATTGATTTCAATTAACTTTCAATCACTGGCAAATTCTTTAATACTTTATTGCAATTCACCGAGAATTCCATTACCACTCGCCATGTTGCCAACTATGGCAAACAATCCTTTACATGTTGGCTCGTTGCCATATTTTTTTGTTTGTCCAACCACCCTTTCTTTGTTTGTGTGTTCATATCCTTAGAACAAATAGGTGCAAATAGTGGCTAAAGTTCTCGTGTCAAACATTTGCTGTGCTGACAGTTTGTGCTGTTGCTGTTTCTTTTTTTTTTTTTGTCTTTGTATGCCAACATTCAACTTAACATTTGAAAAAAAAGAAAACACACCAGTTGGCTTAGGAATGATGGTGTTCCTTAGAAAAAAAAACTATATAAAAAAATAAAAAAATGTTTCATGCTTCAGAGCGCAGTTTGTTTTATTGTGCAGTTGTCTAAATATTTATATTGTATTGTTTTCTAACATTTTGCTTTGTTTTTTTTTTTGTTGGCCACTTTTTGTGGGCCATTTCATATTTGATCTACTGTGGCATTAGTTTTTGCTATTGTTCTTGTCCTTTTTTGAGTAGAGCAATAGACTGGATTTTGTTGTTTTATATCACAGTTTGTTTATTTATGGGTAGGTTAAGATGAACAAGATATCAGCAAATTTGTATTTTTAATTCGAATAAATATATATATATTAATAACAGAAATTCGTTGTGCTTAAGAGAAAAAGTACTGTCTCTCCTTTGTTGAGAATGCAATTTAATATAAATGGGAATTAATTTAGAAAAATATTGGCTTTCAGTAATTTAATTTATGTCCTTCCTAATACCTAAAATTCACTAACATATTTGGCGTTCATTAGAAAATATTTTTCATTGTAGCTGCACAAACAAATAGAGTGAATTGATTTATTATTACAATACAAAAATGATTTAAGGGAAATGGGCGACGTAAGGCGACAATGTACGAGGTGTGTTCAAAGAAAAGGTGAATTTTTAAATTTCGCGGACTACGTACATTCGACTTATTTTTCGATTATTATTTTTTTTATGTTGGTACACTCGTCTCGAAGATATGTTGACGGTTTTATCCATATAGCATGTTTAATTTGTTTGTGAGAGGCATAAATAAGACAAATGTTTTGCGTGTTCGGCGATTTTCTGCTATCGAAAAAAATGGATCAAAGAAGTTGCATCAAATTTTGTGTAAAAAATGGAATTAAGTGCTCAAAAATACTTGAAATGTTAACAGTGACATACGGAGAGAGTACTTTGAGTTATAAAAGTGTTTACAAGAGGTACAAGCTTTTCACAGAAGGTCCAGAAGATGTGAATGACGACGCTCGCTTCGGACGGCCCAGCACATCAACAACTAATGACAATGTTGAGAAAGTGAAGAAAATTGTTATGGAGAATCGTTGAATCACAATTAGAGAAGTTGCTGTGACTGTCGGCATATCGGTTGGCTCATGCCGTGCAATCTTTTCGGAAATTTTGGACATGAAGCGTGTGGCAGCGAAATTCGTTCCAAAATTGCTAAATTTTGACCAAAAACAATGACGCATGAGTATTGGTCAGGAATTGTTCAGTGACGTCAACGATGATCCAGATTTGCTTAAAAGGGTCATAAGTAGTGACGAATCATGGGTATGTGGTGATGACATTGAAACCAAAGCCCAATCGTCTCAATGGGTCCAGGAGAGCCAAGACCAAAAAAAGCACGCCAAGTTCGATGAAATGTCAAGGTTTTGCTTACTGTAATCTTAGATTCAATCTCTGATACAATTAACTTTTTTTGTTTTTGTTTTGGGCAGTGGCCATGTCGATGTATTTGACGAACCGGCGAGCAACCGACAAGTCTTGTTAAGGCTTTTCAAACTGTGACGTTTTCAACTATTATTAAACATCAGTTCCCTTTGAGTGCGTACAAATATAGAGCGAGTAAAAGCTAGCTTAATATGGAAACCTTTCCCATATACGAGTATCTTTAAGGGATGCAAAGAATTTCTTTTTTGTTTTTTTAGTTATGAACTATGTTTATTTGGCAATCTCCACCTTTGATAAATGTTGGCTTGCAACTCTATTAGAAAAGCCATCAAATATGTCTTAATCCTTTGTTTATAGTTTACTTCGTTATATCTTCAATAATTCCATCATTTGTAGTTGAAAGATATGCGAAAGAATCATCTCATATTTAAGTTTATATTTTATGAACTACCGTCGTTGACGTAATTATTGAAAAATATTCAAAAGTATGAATTTTCACAGGAGAAACAGAAAATTTTGATAAATTACTTTGTGATAATTTGTACAAAGAAAATTATCAAATCGAAAATAGATATTAATAGAATTTGATCGAATCACAGTAAGTGGGCTGAGAATAATATGATTTTTTTAAACCAAGGAAATTTCATTTCACTTCATTTTCATTTTCATTTATTCACACATCGTGATGCAGGAAAGCCAAAAGGCCAGCTATATAATATCACAAATAAAATGCAAAATTCTTTAAAATAATATTAAATATTCAAAAAAAGTGATAATAATAATAATAAAATAAAGTTAAAAACGATATAAATTCAAATGTTAATAGGAAAGCTTACGTTATGGTTCCGAAACCAAATAGAATTATAAAGAAAATAAAAAAGAAAAAAAAACCAAGTATCGATAATGAGTTCATAATGAAAAATAGGCTACTGAAGTTCACTTAATGCAAATCTAATATATTTGTGTTGGAAAAGCTGATTTGAATACGCAAAATTTGTCCTTTCGTAGATGCAGAGCGAGCCGATTCCAAGCTCTGCAAAGGCGTACTGTAAATGATTTTATGAATGTAGAAGAGAAGAGATATAAGAGGAATTACAAGTTGTGGATTTCTAGTTGATCTAGTGAACTTGAATCTACTCCGCAGTAAAGCCGCTGAACCAGATATTACTAATTTATAAAATGATTTAATGATTCGAAGTTCAACATAATTCTTAAAGGGAACACATAAAAAACGTCTGGCATATTGTGATATATGATCATAGCGCTTCAAACTAAACACATACTTTACTACCACATACTACTCTACCAAATCGTCTCAATTTTTCTTAAGGCAACCAAGATTTGTTCCCGAAAAAACTTCAATACCATAATTAATTTGAAACATCAGCAAGGCATGTGCTAACCTCCCTTTAATATGAAATGGAAGGAATATTTTTATATTGTAGAACTTCCGCAGAGTAAAAAGTACCTTTGGAAATATAGAAATAAACGAAAATCAAGTCGTTTATCAAGTATTATGCCGAGGCACTGCTCTTCATCTACAAGCTCAATACTGTTTCCATTAATGTTGATGTCTAAATTCTGAAAAAATTGAAACGAGGAGTTAAAAAGCATAGTTTTAGTTTTGCTACAATTAATATAAAGGTTATTTTCATTTAACCAATAATTTATGACACTCAATGTTTTATTGATACTACATTATAAGTTATTTACTGAACTACTCCTGAAAAAAGGATGGATATCATCAGCATATAAAAATGGATAACAACAGCTATTGCGAATAACTTCAGCCAACCCCTTAATATACAATATAAACAGTGGTGGGCCCAGAACCGATCCTTGAAGAATACCACAGTGCACACTAAGCATATCAGAAAAATTACCCTTCATGGAAATGAATTGTGATCGATTCCGAAAAATACTAACGAACCAATGTTCAGGCTGAAGCTAGAAAACATAAAATTCGACATTAATTTGTAAACAAACTTGGTATGGTTCACTCTGTCAAAAGCCTTAGATAAGTCGAGATTTACAAGCACTCTTAAATCGCGACTATTCATCGTCTCCCTAATAGTATCTGTTTGCTTGCAAATTGATGTTATCGGAAATAAAACAAATTGTTTTTAGTGGTTTTTCCTTTCATAAAGGCGTCACCTTTATTATGCCAATATTACCTTGTTCCAGCACAGAGGTTTTTATCTAACGATAGATATGTTTAGGACCAAACCCGAGTAGCAAGTCCTGACGATACGTTTATGTCCAAATCAGTATAGCAAGTTCTGACGATACGTTTGTTTCGGACCAAACCTGAATAGCAAGTCCTGGCGATACGTTTCTGACCAAATCCGTATAGCAAGTGCTGACGATACGTTTGTTTCGGACCAAACCCGAAAAGCAAGTGAATTTTAATATATTTTTTAAACAAGAGGTGGTGGCGAGGTGGCTTCTATCAGTGGTAGCCGTTACTCGTTAAAAACTTATATATTGCAGTCTGAGTGAAAACTCAGACAATGTTCAAACCGATTTGAACATTACGAAAGCGGTTGCCAAACCATTGAAAATGGTTTGGCCGTAAGGGGAAACCCAAACGTTTAGAGCTAAACAGTATCTGTTTAATGAAGCAAATGAGTAGTGGTATTAAAGTCTCTTCTAAATCTATATTGCCAGTCAACAATCATGCTCTGATCATTAATATAATTTAAAATTTGTTCTCGCATCAAATGTTTAACAACTTTAGCAGGGGCTAAAAGTATACTAATTAGTTTTAGGTTATCAAAATTTTAAGAACTACCTACTTTAGGGACTGGACCTACTCGCGAGATTTTACCAGCAGACGAAAAAACTAAAGTTGTAAATATAGTGTCAACAAAGTGCAACAGATGGCCAGATATACTATTAAGAAAATACGAGCTTTAAAAACTTTATTGGTATATTGTCCACTCTAACTGCTGTAGAATTAATTTTAGAAAGCGCTTTCAAAATATTATCTTTCATAGAGTCGTAAACCCACGATTTTGAGTCACACCCGGAAAACCACTACTTGAGATATAGTTGTTGATCACGAAGTGTTCATTAACACTATTAACATCAACATTTGGAATTTTATCATTGTCCGTCATGCAGCTTTCCGCCCTAAGATGAGTCCAAATTTGAGAAGTTCTCATGTTCTAAGACTTGCACATCATGCATTCTTTTCTCCATGCTAAGAATGGGCTTGGCTTCATTTCTATACCTGCAGAAAATGCATCAATTTTCTTGAGTAGGGTTTCTCAAATAAGCTAAATCTCTAAATGATTTAATTTCTTAAAAAAAAGAGAATAAAGGCAATTCACAGAGATGAAGCTAACGGAAAAAATTAATAGAATGCAAAAGTTACATGGCAGGATGGGGCTCCATGAGCTCACGATTGCCGTTGGTTTTTTGCACTTTTGTTCAGGCTTTTATTTTTCATTAAATTTTTAAATTTTTTCTTGGGTAATTAATAAGCGGATGGAACTTTTGAAATTGAAAAAATTTCTCAGATTTGTGTCTTAGAATATTCTGTTATAGTTCCACGAATGGAATTAAATGACATAGCAATTCCAGCAAATGTCGAAAAACCATTAAAAGCCTCCTTCTAAAAAGGATCATATTTAAAAAAGGAATCGTATTCAAGTACACAAAACATTCATAGTACTATAATATACTCAAGTACAACTGTAATATAGAAAACCTGAAAAGTGTCGACAAGTGAATCTGTACAACGCAATAGGTTTTCTTGAAACGTTTTATTTGTCAGGCATATAAGATGCCATATAAAAAATTTGCTTCAACTTTTTTTTTATTATTGTAATTAACTACCTAACGCTTGGAAACATGAATCATTGTCAATTCCATAACTATCAGTCATTGCTTGCACTCTGTGCTTCCAAAATCTAGGACACATTTTTGCATAACTCATTAATTCTTCACAAATTCCCATGTTCACTTGCATTTTTGTAAATTTCGTAAGTAAAATTTTGCAGCTGTTCCAGTGACATCTTAAAGCTCCACAGACAATGTGGTGCAGGAATACACAGATAGGTTTCCACATATGCGCTTGATGAATTATTGATTAATTTTACCTGCTATCTCTACCAATGATATTTTGAAAACTTCAATGTCATCGTCAACGTCAGACACACACACACACACAGGTGTGTGTGTCCTGCCTGGGTGCTGGTGATGATTTAAATATTTATATATTTCAATAATTTATCATTGTCAAACGGATATCATGGAAATTTACAAGATTCGAAGAAAATTTATTAAAAATAGTTGGAAGAGCTACATATGCCCGTAAACAAATGATGATGTGGAAGTGAAAGTGAAAGTGAAAACGACCGGATGCAAGTTAACGATGCTGATACTACTACTACCGCTGCCGCTGCTGCTGCTGCTGATGATAATGATGATGACCATGATGACGACGATGAAATTTCTTAATGATGACAACGTGCGGTATGAATATTTAAACAGAGACCCTGAAATTGTCAGCAAATATGCAAACTTGTATATTTCTGCCTACATACATAAGGGAAAGATGTGCTGAAATACTCGTACTCCTATATATGAGGTATGTAGTTGAGTTGTAGCATAAGTGGGGAAAGGATATGTCTGTTGGCTATGTTTAAAGTAACGAAGCATTAATTTTCTACTGCATCAACAAGAAACGTCATTAAAGCAGTTCACACAGTGCAGAGATACTCATAAGTTTGCATAATATTAATGTGCAAGATGTAATGTTGTGTAGTCAAATATTAAGGCACAGTGGATATGGAACAGAAATTTGTTGGGACAGTATATTGCAGTATTGTTGATGGCATCAAACTTTTTAATTTTTGTGAAACTTGGCGCGGTTATGATGCACAGAACTTCCTTATTACGTAGGTAATAAAGATTACAATTTCTTAAATAAATTTTAAACGTTTTCTAAAACAGTATGTAGGAGTACTCTACAAGAATATAATCAAATTTTCTAGATGAAGGTTAAGTGGGGATGTTTAATAAAATTTAAACATTTTAACATTAATAAAATTTTTCAACGAAAAAATTCTAAAATTTGCTTTTAGAGAGTGCTAATGTAATTAGTGGAGGAAATGTGTAAGTTTTCCGTAATGCAGTAAATGCGGTTATGCTAAAGAAAACCATAAAAAGAAAAAACGATTTAAGGAGTCAATCTTTAACATCTCCCATAAGAAAACACGAAAATGTCCTGTAAGAATTGAGATTATTTTCCTCAAAGAGTAATGTCTACAAACACAATATTGCTCGGGATGGATCTAAAGTGTAAACTAATATTTTGAAATGTTTTTAAAATCACGTTTATAAAATCACTGTATCAGACGTAGTCGTCCGCTAATAAGTACTAGCCAGTTATAATTTTATCAAAATTACTCATGTTAAATCCTCGAATACCGGAATGTATTACTAAGTTTAGTAAGGAATTGCTGTAGAGATTATACGTTTTATTACTTGTACAGAGCTGTTTGTATAATATAAAAAATTCTTTTGCATCCCATGAATGAGATATGGGAGAGCTTCTCGTATTCAGTAAGCTAATATGCGGTCTATTTTTAGACTCATATAATGGGACCTGCAGTTTAACGACCTTTCCGAATGTCCCAAACTGAGACGAACACTTCGAGTAGTCGAAAAAATAGCAAGTCTGATAAATCTGACTTACCAATTAATCGAAGTGTTCATCAGACACATCGAAGCTGTCGTCGCTTAAATAATGATAGGCGGCTGTATGGGGGATTGAACCCACGATCATGCGGACGATGATTGCGTGTACTATTCATCGTGTCACGGTAGGTCACATGACACGCAAATAATACGAGTATATGTATTGAACGATTCAAAAAAAAAAAAAAAAAAACTATAAACTATTAGTCAGTAAGACTTATAGTTTTGGACCAAAATTTCAATCACATTGAAACAGCTCATTTCTTAATTTTCAATTTGTAAGGTCAATAAAACAAAATGAGACTTGCAATTCAAAATGAGACTTGGATTCATCGTGCCACGGTAGATCACGTGGTACGCAAATGATATATGCATTGAACGATTAAAAAAAAAAACTATAAACTATTAAAACTAATAGTTTTGGACCGAAATTTCAATCGCATTGAAACAGTTCATTTCTTAATTTTCAATTTGTAAGGTCCCGTAAATGAAATAAGGCTTGTAAAATCGAATAACTTTTCTGAATTTATCAATTCCATTTTACTGATAACTAAATTAAATTTTCTTACCGTTATCGCTTGAACATATTTCTGTAAACGTGTAAAAGCTTCAAACAGAAACGTAGAATCGGTGTATTTCGTAAGGTCTGATACCCAGAAGTAACTGCCACTCGTAATTCATTCTCTACTCATGTCAACGAATTTCCCAATTGTTATTGAACACTGTTGTTCTGTTGTTTTCAAATTCTCTGCACTGTGCCAAGGACTTAATATTGTCATCACATTTACTCACGTATAAAATGCAGGTATTTAATAAATTTCATATTAATAAATAGCAACAACAACGTGAACATGTGCAATATCTCTCCCTCCAAAACTATGTCACGATTCACAACTTCTAGCCACTCAAATGACACGATCTCCAAATCGCTTTCGTCCTTACTACATTTCCCTGCCGTCGTCATCACGCTATGATGATGATGATGATGCCCTTGTAACTTAAGGAAGACTTATATGATGAGAGAACTCTGGCAAAATGCTTTTCTGGTTGCCAGGATGCCCGAAGAACGCTTGCAACATCAACGTTGTCATCGTAACGACGTGAGTCATTAAAATGTCATAAACGTTTTTGGCTTAAATATATGTGAACGGTTGTAAATAAACTTCAAGCTAAATGTCGTAGGTGGGGATAGGGCGTGAGTGTAGATGTTGATGTGGTGTGGAAAAGCTCAAGAAAATGAGACGATTTCGAACAACTGAGAGGAAAAGTGTAGTTATGGCCATGGGCTAGGATGTGACATGTTGAACTTCTCAATATACGTATGGATGAATATGAAAAAGGGAAAAGGAAAACATTGTGTTCTTGACAAACATCAATGTCCGTTAATCACAACAACGAGGATGCGAAAAACAATTTTGGTTAGGAAGTTGGGCCTTGTTAATTTTGGCATGGATATCCAGCAGAAAAGATGGTACTCTGCAGGTTTTTGCTGGTAAAATTTGTATGAAGAAATGTCATCAATAAGGTACAGGTTATATGTTTTTATAACCTAAGATTATGTCAGAATCAAAACACAATTTGTTTAATTATTTGTATTTTTTATGTCTGTGCAGTATTTATAAAAATTATAAAATATTTAACAAGACAGTTTTCAAAAGTAGGAAGAAAAACCTTTTAATAAATAAATTTAGAAGAGCTATTTGAGATCATACCATATGAAGTGCATAGATTTTGTAATACAAAATCCGAATCTAAGTTTATGCAGCGCAACATTTTGTTAAAAAACGACTTTTTCAGAATTTTCCATTATATTAGGAGAAAATTATACGTAAATGCAGAGAGGATAATTTCTGGAAAGTTATTGCCTGATAAAATTATGAAAATCTGCCACGATGTAAAAATATTTTATATATTATGTTCTAATTTAGGTATTTGAGATGCCAAGATTATACATTTTGAAAGTAATTTGGTTTGATTGAGTTTTCGAACAATCAAATCTACTTTGTTATATAGTGGAATCTAAAATCACCTTTGAAATTTCAAAGTTAATCTTTGTAATGAAATAATATTTGCTTTGCTTTAAGTTTGTTTCCTAACATCGTAGTCAACTCTCTAAAAATTTTACATCAATTTGGAATTAGCAGATGTTACCCAAATTATACCATATGGAGTGCATAGATTTAACAATACAAAAACCGATTCTAAGTTTATGCAGCATTACATGTTTTTAAAAAACGAACAGTTCAGAATTTTCCATTACATTGTGCGACAATCATACGTCAATGCGGTGTGAATACTTTCCGGGAAAGTTATTGCCTGATAAAATTATCAAAATATGCCGCGATGTAAAAAGTTTTTATACATTATGTCTTAATTTAGATATTTGAGATGCCAAGATTATATGTTTTGAAAATGATTTGGTTTGGTTGAGTTTTCGAGCAATCAAATCTAGTTTGTTATATAGGTATAGTGGAATCTAAGATCGTCTTTGAAATCCCGAAGGTAATCTTCATATTGAAATAATATTTGCTGTGCTTCAAGTTTGTTTCCTAACAAAGAAGACCCACTGCAATATTTTCACTTCAGAAGGCAACTCCCTAAAACTCTTATGTCATTTTGTAATTAGCAGATATTAACCAAATTAATTAGTTTCCCTCATAAACGAAATTATTCCCTTTGCCTCAGTTAACTGCCCACCTATTTCCACTTCCATTTTTGCTAAACGAAAAATTGTTTGGCAAAATGTTAATGATGATTGCCATTAAATTTATGTTGGGTTTGACCAAAAAGAAAATCTACAAATTGAAGAGAGAGCCGTCTTCATTCCTGTGCCAAACAAAAAATTACACCATCCAAAAACTGTTAATGACAAAATGTTTATAACCTCCACAGAACGATTGGCATCCAATTCCCTCTGGTGAGATCTCAATAAAAGTGTCAAAATCATGTTAAAGCAGAAAAAAACCCGTAAGCGATATGACAAACATTAAATAATGGGATATGAACATTAAGTCCTTGCCTCAGTGTCACCTTTAAGCAGGACGCAAATAAAGCACCGCAAAAAAAAAAAAAAATCAAACATGTGGTCATAAAAATTGAGCTCCTTTCAATGTCAGCATGTAAGTGCGTGTGTGTGTGTGTGCGTTTGTGTATGGGGAGGTTTACAATAAGTACATTTGTGTGTGTATGTACGAGAGAGGGGTGAGAGATCGATGAGTTTGAGTTTCCAAACTCATTTAACAAATGTCACTTACATCTACATACGATGCCGAGCAAATTCGCGTAACAACTAGCGAAGAAGGACAAACAGTGGTTTTTATGTAGAATTAAAGTTTACGGCACGCAAGTGAGGATTGAAGTTTGTGTCATAAAAATGGGTTCTATTGAGTTTCACAATAAGCGTTTAAAGCGTTTTAAAGCAGGGACTGTTACAAAATTAAACTTTACAGGAATTCTTTCAGGTTTGTTCGGTTTCTGGTACATAAATTAGGAAGGAAATTGCACACAATTTTGATTGTGTGTATCTCCATCGAACCAGTATTATGTACAATTTTATATAAGGTGTAGTAAAAATTAATTTATTACTTTTTTCAACACATGAAAATTCACTAATCTATATCTTTCCTTGTGTAAATGTGATTAAGTTATGCTAGATGACGTTAGAGAGATAAGATTCTGGGTTAAAAAAAGTACTCAGGCAGTTTTGTGGTTGATGGGCCTGGTATCGTTCTAACGCATGTCAAAGATGGATATTAGCAGTGAGAAAATAAGCCACTTTTTACGCGAAAACGCTAGCCAGCCGCCTGAAACTACAAACATGCATAATGGTCCTGATTTGGTAGCAGCTAATAATGGACACTTTTGCTTTCGTCAATTCCGTTCCGGTAATTTTGATCTCAAATCTGTAGCACGCTGTGGATGACAAATTGATGAAACTGTTCACTACAAATAATGGTATACTTAATATTAAATCCCGCGAAGCCTTATGGTTTGTCTGCAGTAAAATAATGGATTTCATCAGGTCTGATTGTCATGTAAAGGTTGTTTCCATTTCCTAATGGCTGAACATTGCACAAAAATCTGCCTGGAACCACTTGAGTAATGCTGGATCCAAAATAAAGGTCCACATGTGGGTACAACATGAGTAACAGCATACAATCTCAAGGACCAAATCTCCATCTAGGAGTCACTGTTGGACTGTACAAAGAAATCGAAACCTATTTCTGAAGCGGATGCTAACTATTGATGAAAAGTGGATCATCCACAATAATGCCAAGTGAAAACGGTTGTAGTCGCATCACAGTGAGTAGGCGCCAATGGTGGCCAAGCCAGTATTGACGATCAGGAAGGTTTTACTGAGTATTTACTTAGTTTGACAGGAAATCGCCTACTATAAGCAACTGCCTTACGGTCAAACTCTTACTTTGGACCTGTACTATTAATAATTGTATTGTCGGAAAGAAGCAGCTGCCAAAAGAGACCAGATTTAACTAATAGGAAAAGAAAATGTGTCATCAGAACAATGTCAGACCGAGAGCTTGGTTGAGAGGTTTTAATGTAACGGATTTATAGTTAAGAGATTTGAATGCATCGCCTTTATCTGTCCGTATTTGGAACCAGGTTCGCCTCAAGAAAATCTTGTGAAAATCGACTCTACCAGTTTTTTTTTT
>JAHXMU010000079.1:611232-627633 GCA_019455685.1 Philornis downsi
AAAACTTTTTATGACCGTTTGGACGAAACGTAAGACTTCTTCTGCAAAATCAGGAATGAAAGAGATTCTTGGGCTAATAGTTGGAAGGTTTACTTTACCTAATAATATCCCCTATAAAGACCACAGAATGGTGCAGGAGGATAAGAATGGTATTAAGCGGCTGTTTGCAAATCAAAAATATCAGTTGCGTGGTAAAATATAGATGTCATGCTTCTTGTGTTATGGACGCATAAGCATGATTCCTAGTTCTAACGTAGGCACCCATCACAACTACATTATAACAAAATAATACAACAAAACTAGGAAGGACATCACAAAGTTGCGTAGAAAACCATTGACGTTTCTACAAGTTTTATCCAATTGCTGCAGAGCAACGCCTCTTATCTCGACATTTCTGATACACAGTAGTAACATATTATACGTTCGACAGTAGCTATCTCAAAAGCTATACGTGAGTATAAAAAGCTGCTCAGGTAAACCCTTTTATGATGAAGAATATCGTAATGTCTTTGAGAAAAATTATGTTACCTACATAACAATACTGCAGTCAGTCGTTAAACTTGTTGTAGGAAAATGTTATAAGAAGAACAAATAAAGACAGATCGACTTTAAATAAACGATGGTATAGGGTTAACTCTTATTCAAACTGTTCTGATCGGACTTTATCAGCGGATATTATCAGCAGATATTTATGTTTGGGCAAAGCAGAAGCAGAAAACTCAGGAAAAAATTTGATTTGATTTGATTTTTTGATATTCCCAAAAAGTTAATACGTGTTTATAGGATGACCTACTAAATGTTTTAGATAAAGATGGGTGAAAATTCTAGTGAGCTATTCCACAAAAGACAAAAATTTGTATGGAGCAATAGCCTATCATGCCGCCCCTTCAACACACTGTTGAAATGATTAAGAGGAAAGGATAGAACCACGAGAAAATCATTTGCCGTAAGAGGCATATACCATTGGTCGAATACTATGACATGTTACTGCAGCCTTCTCCGACATTAAAAAGGTGTTATCAAAAGACGGTCTGACTGCAAAAGAAGATAGCTTTGTTTCGACTGTGTAGAAAACTACTCACGGGTTTAGCAAGCAGGGCCTCTCTTGGCGAACAAAACTCGAACTATATCAAATATTAGTTCTATCTGTTTCCCTATACAGTGTGGAACATTGGGTTATTGCCCAAGCAGATGCGTCAGTTTCGGACTTAGTAGAGCAAAATATCGCAATTTATATATATAGACTAGCCGACCCGGCAAACGTTGCTTTGCCTTCAAATTTTAATTTATTGGAAATATTTCATCAATCGGTCTATTATAATAAGAAAGGCCATGGATATTTAATTCATGGTTTGTATGGGAGGTACCACGCCCCATTGTCCAATCCCGCCCATATTTGCAGTAGCACTTAAGATATGCACACCAAACCGATGCACCAAATTTTGTTCAAATACCGTAAGCAGGAGCACAAATAATTGATTTTTAATTTTTTGTTTGTATGGGAGGTACCACGCCCCTTTGTCCAATTGGACCGAATTGTAAATCTAAACCATCCCGGGCACCACCCAGACGCATATACAAAAATTTATGCAAAGCGGTCCAGAATTATATATATAATGAAAAATGTCCAGTTTTCCACTTTTCCGACGGACTTATCATGTCACTCGCCTCGATTTCGACCTTCGGACATAGTTAAAAACCTTCTCCTGGCCGACACGAATAAGCCCTGAAAGTTTCATGAAGATCGGGTACGCCGTGTGAGAGGAGTTCTCTTACAAACTATTTTTGTACACAGACAGACAGATATTCATTTTTATATATATAGAAGATAAACCCATCGTCATTAACGGAGAGTATCAGCTTAATATAAATCTTAAGCTTAATATAAATCATGACATCAAATTGACCAAGCGCATAAAACTGTATTGGTTTCATTGGCTGCATCATATCATACGTGTAAACCAAAATATTCAGGAATAGAAAGTCTTCGACAAAGATCTCGTTGGGTCTCGCAGGTGGGAATGCCTAAAAGAATCAATTTTTTTAGAGAGGGTCAAATTGTTTTGTGGCTAATTGAAGAAAGAGAACCGAAGACCGAAGCGTTAGGATTTTTGCGGTGCATAATAAATAGAAGTTTCAAATTCTAAGTATATAATGCTGCATATTTAACAGTTCTGACAGTTCTGTTCACACTGCACATAGCATAAGCAAAACCTTTTTGTATTTTTCACTTCCATTCCCATAGAATATAACCATTTTTTTCTTTCAAAAAATCTGAATTTGAGTAATAATTAGAAAAATCAGAAAAATTTGACCAAAATTTCAGTATGTGTATATTACAGCAATGGCTTACTCTAATATGTGCACAAAGTTTAATCTTTAGATTGTAGCAAATGAAGCCAGAGGTAAAGATTTTGTGACAAAATATAATGAATACAATGTTTAGTTTTTCCCCTTATTTGAGAATTCTGGAAAGGAAGTAACTAACCCTGTATCATTTCTTTCGTTAATTTATAGTAAGGAGACACATTTTAACTCGAAAAGCTATTTCAATATGTTGATGTACTGAAATTTTATAGAGTGGTGTTCTTTTTTTGTATTGAAAATGTTAATTTTTTTGATGTTTTGGAAGAATTGTTATTTCATAAATTTCTGAAATTGTTGCTCATATTAATTGACAGCTATAAAAGTTAAATCATACAAATTGATCAGCTAAATACATATGTATAATACATATAAGTTTTTACTATATTGAGATTTTGAAATGAGTTTTTTACTCAAAATATACATTTTTGTGAAATGCGTCGAACTACTCTTTTCACAGAATTCATTGAGTTGCAAAGTTTCCAAAAAATAACCCCTGCTTTTGCCAATCCGCAGATGGGAGATATTTATAACTTTTTTACCGATATCTAAAAATTGTCGTTCTATCCTTTTAGATTTTTTAATTCTGAATCCAAATTGATTTTTAGTAAAAAAAGGCTCGCATTTCCAGAAAGGAAAAAAAAAAAATATTAGAAAATTTGGCTACAGCCAAAAATCTAAATTCAATTATAACATTTCTACTAATATGTGCAAATTGTCGTTCTATCCTTTTAGATTTGTTAATTCTGGATCAAAATTGGTTTTTAGCAAAAAAGGCTCCCATTTTCAGAAAAGAAAAAAATTATTACGAAATTTGGTTATACCGAAAAATATAAATTCATGCGGTATTTACACGATTTGCTACTTTCACCCGAAGGGGGTGAAGGTTTCCTTCTGGAACCTCACATAAAAATGTGAAACTTAACTCATATATTCTTGGGTTTATGGTTTTTATTCTGTTCCATTGAATATAGGCAAACTTAGCACGGGTTAAGCGTTTGCTAAAGTAATCACTGAATATTGAAATGGACTGTACTGACCCTTCTGCTTTGTTCCATATGAATTAGCCAGATTTCCGTAATCCATGTTTTTCCGCAACCTATTTAGTTGGCTGATTTATTCTAGATTTTTGTCTATTATAGTCATTTGGGAACAATCAATTAATGCTATAGATTTTTAACGTACTTTTTTCCAGCAGTAGTACTGGAGTCAGTCAAATTTCGCCTACATCAAGGGCTCGATAAACTCAGTTCTGAGATAGAAACTAGACGGCATTATCATGTCCTTTTTGCTACTCCCTATATGGCTATTTTATATTTTTCTTATAGCCACTAATACGTAGCTTATGGTAATTTAAACTTTTGTCAGTTACGGTGTACAATAATGATTGGAATATTTTGAAAAAGTCGATTAGATATCCTCGTTTTCTGACAACTTCATTTAATCTTTAACTTTCTAGATTCATATCTTTTATTCGATTGCAGCTATTGAAAATAATAGATATATTACCTGGAGTAGACAAATTCAGTGGCTGCTCTATAATTTCGAAAGACTTGAGTAAGTTATGATTTTGTCTCTTTTATTGTGATTTAATGCAGAGCATTTTTTTTTTTTTTGACAAAAACTTAAGAAAGCTGTGTTTAGGTTTAACAGTATTATATGGGATGAAATTTTAAATTAGTTTAAAGCAAAGTTTGGTTAAAGCGGTTTTGGTAAAATTATAATAGAAGACGGCATAAGATCTAGCAAAATCAATATTCCGCTATCCTCTGGCGTGGCTGGTTATTCCAAAACATGTAACGACGTTTTTTTTTATTGATATTTTGCTAAAGAATTTACGCTGGCTTACATTGTTTAAACCATCTAACAACTACGTTATTGGTAGCTGGCCAAAAAATTGTTTGTTAGATATCTCAGTGACAGAAATTAACTATATTTTAATCACATTTCTGTACATTTCCATTTACATTGTCAGTCAGTGTCAACTGTTGTACATATATATTTATTTTGTTCGTCTTTGAAATTATTTCACTGTGCCCTGTAGTTTAATCTTCTTCCCTTACCTACTCTTTACTCAAAAATGTTAGTTAAAATATATCCTTAACTTTATTGTAGTAATAGCTAACCTGTCGAAGAGGTATTGTTTGTATCACCCCCTTATGATAAATTGCTTTTATGGAGAGAAAAAAAAATCGCAATTTCCCAGAAATCCTTTGTACTCGTAATTACTTTATAATACACCACAGACTGTAAGACATCAAACCCTCTAACTTTATTGATATGAAATTACGCACAAAGAAAAGTCACAGTTCCACAACCTTCCAACTACAAACAGCAAATTCAAGGATTTGTTGCAACCAACGCGCATAGCAATTTCTTTCCGCAAACAAGCACCATGGCACATAAAAAATCTCGGTTCATTACAAACTCATTATGGGGGTAAATTTTGGGGTTGAATATAAGATTCATTTGAAGGATCACACAAGCACCTCAACATCATGTTCCTTTTTACAGCCATTCCTGGCAAATATGAATTTCGTTCTTGCTGTCTGTGGGAGAGTTGAATGGCTGCCGCCAAAGTGTTCCTTTGGACGCATTTTTGATTACAAAAAAAAAAAAAACAGAATTCACCGGCACCAAGCAGCGCAGAAATGTATATTTGTGTAGCACCACAAAAGGATGGATGAGAGAGGATTCTTGGTAGAAAGTGAATCACAGTATGATAAATTACTCGACGTGAATGTGGAAGTTAAACGAACTTCAAAGTTAAATGAAGGCGAAAGAAAAGTCCTTAGCCAGAAAAAAAGGATTATTTTACTTATACGAGTGAGTACTCCCTGAGAGTCGTTGTTATTTCTTATTCTCCGGAGTGAAATGGAGGCAGAAAATTGCATTAAATGATAATTAAATTTTTTCTTTTTCAGAATGTGTGACTCAGTGGCGTTGATTGTAACATGAATGGCCCAAGTCTATACAAAAGTCAAACTGTTATATTATAATAAATTGCAACATATCATTACCAACATCTTCAACATCACTGCCACTAGCATAAGCATTCTTACACGCTATATACAATCTCATTAGCCTCGGCGAAATCGTTGACTTCCCTAAAGTCCTCGTCAGAAATGTCATCATATATGCTGTATACGCTGGGTATGGTGATGATAATGATGATGACGATGACGCCGTTGCTGTTGATATATGCAAATATGTCATTTACACAAATAAGTTTATTTTGTTCTCTCTTTTTTTTTGCTTCTTTTACGCCAAAAAAATACAAAGTTTTTGTTCTCCTCTTAAATTCACAAATATACATTTTTCGCATTTCTTAAAAGCGTAAGGAAGAAAACGGAGCATTTGTTTGTGTCAAAAGCATAATTTCGAGAAAGTTCATTCGTTTGTTTTGCTTTTTTTAACTTTTTTAAGTCGAAAAAGAAATCAGGCGGCAAATTATGGTTTCAGTTGAGAGACAGATTCAGTTGAAGATATAGAACTTTAAGTTATAATAACTTTTTAAATACCCTGCATTACAGGACAAAAGTAAATGTGCTAAGAATTAGTATGAGAAATGTTATAATAATAAATTTTTTATTATATATTCCAAACCATTGAAATGTCATTCAGTGTTATCAATGAAGTGTTACTATATGACACTTTCTTATATCCCTAAAGGGCAAATGCTTCCACTTCATTTGATAAATATCAGCCACTTTGTAACTAAAAAGGAATATTTTTTATAATACTGCAGAAAATGTACGATATTCTTACCGAAAAGCATGACTAGACTTATTGGGAAATCGATTATCTGTCATAAAAAAGACACAGTATAATTTAATTTCCAGCAAACTAGCAGAAGCAAAATAAGTATGATATACTAACGTGTCCAAAATATAAGACTATTCGACTCTCACGAACACTTTCTTTTTCTGAATTGCTTGTACTGTGATCAAATCTGTATCAAATCTCTCATCAAAAATATCATTACTGTTTGAGCGGTTCTGATAGACCCAAATACTAATTTCGTCGGTTTTTATAAAATATGATTATGTTGAACAAAGAAATTGCATTAAATTTTGTTTACGAAATATATTTTTCACCGCGAAAACGTTTAGATTGGATAGGACAGTATGAAATTGACGTGCCCCTGTAGAAGGGAACATCGTCAAGGAGCTTTAGCATGATACCTGTAATGATATTTTCCAACAACGATTAAGCAAATGATGAAAAATATTGAAGAAGTTTTAGGCTCTTTGAAAGGGAATGAAGTGCACAGCAAATTATTCAAATATGTTTGTGGTTAAAAAGAATACAACTGTCGTCTTAAATTTTCAATAACTCTACAACATTTGCCCAAAGCCAGCCCAGTAGCTTTATAGAACACGCTAAAAAAGATCGTGTTTTATAGGGACTGTTGACTTATGTTTATGGACGACTACTTGGTGGGTTAGACTACCACAGGTTTTTGAGTAATGGTGGCTCCAACAAGTCCTTTGGCTTTGATGGAGTAATTTTAAGTAATGAAGCACATTTTAAGATCAATATAATGGCATTGTATAGGTTGTTGGGTTATTTACTTACTTACTTAGATGGCGTAGACAATAAACATTCTTATAAATTATACGACGAACATTGAAAATAATTACAAGCATTTCGGTGCTAACACGTCTGGTACCATCTTTAACAAAAGCCATATGTTACTCGCATATGCAGATGACATGGGCATCATTGGCAGAAAACTGCGAGATGTTACTGTAGCCTTCTCAAGCATCGAGAAAGAAGCAGCAAAAATGGGTCTGGTGGTGAACGAGGACAAAACAAAGTTATTGGTTTCAAAGAGTCTACTCGTTTAGGACGTTGTGTGAACGTTGACAACTATAATTTTGAAGTGGTGGAAGAATTCATCTACTTCAGTTTTGCTGTAAACAAAACGAATGATGTCAGCATGGAGATAAAGAAAAGAGTATTGCTTGCTAACAGATGTTACTGTGAGCTGAGCCAGCGATTCAACGATAAAGACCTTTGTCGACAAACAAAAATCCGACCGTACCAGACGTTGGTTCTGCCAGTCTTGCTAATGGCGCAAAATCCTGGGTTATGGCGCAAGCGGATGAATCAGTACTGGCAGTTTTCGAGAGGAAAATACTCCGGAAAATATATGGACCCATCATCGTTAACAGAAAGTATTGGCGTCGCATGAACAATAAGCTGTATGAGCTATGTTGTGCGGATGGATGGCGCAGAAGAGGCCGACTAAAACCCCGTTGGAGGGACCAGGTTTTTGAAATAATGTCGACGCTTGGTTTCACGAATTGAAAAAGAAGCGCAGAAGATCGAAGCGCTTGGAATTATTTTCTACGGGCGGAGTGTAATAGACAAGGATGTCTATTCCAGTCGCCACCTAAGAAGAAGAAGAAGATTTCGGTACTCTTCGCTTCTTCTCTAATTTATCAATCATAGTTTTGACACCATTTCAAAAGCCTGCTTTTTGGCTCTTCTACGCTTCCACTTGAATTCGTTGTCGAATACTTTTCATGCATTTTGATGCGTTTGATCACTTTAACGTCGGCGTGTAACCCACTCAGCTCATGGTCCATGCGACGCTGATACTCATTGTTAGCGGCAATGAGTTCATATAATTTGTGGAATTATATTTTGCCCTCAAAAACTCCCAGTGCTGTTTAATGTGCTTGCCGCACAGCTCATAACAAGAAAACGCGTAAAACAAACGTCTGGTGCTATTGAATTGTCGTTTGATGAGAGAATACTTTGTTTTTAAATCACTTATTTTGACAATAGCAAATTCTGTTCGCAAGTAATGCTGTCAAGCTGATATCACTTATTCACACTGGAGTCAAGTTAGATTAATTCATCCATCAATTCAAAGTTATAGGTATCAATGTTCGCACAGCATGCCGAACGAGTTCATCGGCTTTGTTTTATCGACTTTTACCGCAAGAACTAATTTTCCTAATCAAATCTACTTTGTTTTGTCGAGTTTTATCACAAAAACCATTTTTCCTGATTGTTTCTCAACTACTGAGAAGACTGCAGTAACATTTGGCAGTTATTTGCGAATAATATCATATATACCATCTGCAAAAATAGGATGCCACCCTGTTTGAATCTTCATTTGGTGCAAAACTGCTCTCTAAGATTTCTGCGCATCTATATGGAGAACTTTGTTTCAGTCAATGTCATCCTGCAAAGAGGTATTAGCTCCGCGGGAATACCAAACTCGACCATGAACTGTTGAAAGCAGTAGAAAAAGTGATATGTATCCATCTGTGTTCCTTGGGTCCTCTCTAGAATTTAGCGTAGTGTGAATTATTAGTTTTCGATTCATCTTGGCTAAAGCTGGACTGATAAGGCCTATTCAGGTCAGCCAGCATAGACTTTAATGATTCACGTGCCACATTTGACAGAACGTTATAAGAGGTAGGTAAAAGTTGATAGCTATAGTTTGTACATCCACTAAGATTACTTTTCTTGAACATAGATTATAACAAAACAAATGCCAATCATTGGTATTGCATTCCTCGAATCAAGCCATGTTTTGAAACTTATGCCTGCTATTTATTAGGTCATTAAACAGCTCTGCCAACAGGCCTTCAAAACCCGTAGTTTTGTTGTTTTAAGCTGCAGTACTGCTGTTCTGATCTCGTTTTGACGCTGAGCTGGACAAAGTATAACATAGTCGTGATATGATTTATTCACAATTCTACTGCCATCCAGAATTAATAGCTTATAGAAATGCTCTATCGATAATTGCAGAACAATACCTATATGCCAGATTTCCATCGCTGTCTTTGCACGGAGAGAACTCTCTTCTATATCCTTTGTTTCTTTGTCGAATTTTCAATCTTAATCAATCCTTATATCTTTCTATATTCACATTTCTTTCATCTAAAAAGTTGATACACCTTTCTGTTGGTTTCTTAATTTGGTACTTCTATGTATGCCCTTCCTGATAATTACATAACAAATAGCCTCTTATCGATTATTTTGAACGTCGTGGAGAGATCAGTTTATGGCAATAGCGGAAGGTGTGGTATCCAATCGTTTTGAATGAATTCTAAATAACTTGACTACTTAAGCAGGGGACTCGTTCAGGACATACTTCAAAACCTTCCAGATTTCTTTATTAGAAACTTATATATAAACGAGAAAACACCTGCTAGAAAGGACTCTCAGTAGAGTGCCATCATTTGAAAAAGAAACTCACTTTCAAGCTATACGTACCAAGTACAGATTACTGCAGCTCTTCCTAAACTCTTCTGCATACATATGAATCCCAAAGCATTACAAATATTATACATCAACCCAATTATTACCTGCCTGAAATTCTTAAGGCTCGGAAATATAAACTTCAACAAACTGCTACGATTTCCGTGTGTGTGAGTGTATTCCCTTTAATGTATGCATAATGCCTGTGTTCGACGTTAGAAATATGAGTTGAAAGGTGTGAGTATGTCTCTCTCCCTGCGTGTGTGTGTGTGCTAGTGTGAATGAATGCCTTACATACATTAGCAAAGTGTTAGTGGTGTATTAAAAAATGTGTTGTGGCATTTTGCACATGTTTTTCAACACTTTGAGTTTTCAACAAATAAAAGCAGTCAACAGAAACAATGACATTAAATTTATTGAAGGTAAATAGAAGGAGAACGAGAATAAAAGCAAGAAAGTGAGAAAGGGAAAGATGCAAAATCTAAAGAGGAATGTGTAAACTCCGCATCCAGAGCGCTTGTTCAAAATATCTTTAGGAACATTTTTCGAAGGTTATCAAAGTTGTACAAATCCAGCCATACGTGCACTCACATACTTAAATATGTTGAAACACTTTGACACATATCAGCACACTCTAATGTCACAAAATGCCTGACATACACAAACATACAATTTCTTCGTTTGAATAATGCTGTTAAATAAATGAGTTAATTATCGTTAAGAGGTAAATTAATTGAAAACATTTCAACGACTTCGAAAGGAAAAAATATGCAAATTATTTTGTTTGCTGAGGACAGGGGAAACTTTGCGAGGCAAGATTTTAAGTGTTGATGAAAGGCATGCAAAGATTTTGAAACTCAATTATAAGAATCATATATAAATATTTCGGAACATGCTAATATTTTAAGCAATTTAAAGACTGAACAATATGAATTTTTTTAATAAATTGAAAGACTTAAACGAGTGACATTTTGCTACTATTTTGTTATGCTGTTTGCATTAATTTTAAGTATGTTTGGAATGTGTTGTATGTTAGGAATTTTGAATAGTTTGTATTGGTTCTTTTTTTTTCTATTTAAAAATTACGAGATTTGAGGTCTTGCGAGGTTTCCATTATATGTTTTTCCCCCTATCTCTTCCAATGTGATCGCCAACAGAGAAATTTTTATACAAAATGTATGAGAATAATGTTATTGAATGAAACAGATGTAACGAGCGATATGTGTTGGTGTTGCTCAACGTTGATTCCTAAATTGTAATGATTGATTAAATCCGTTATGAGTTAGAGATATCATAAAGCAAATTTCTGTTGCTAAGAAGTTAATCGTGGACAGACGGAAATCAAAGGAAGAAGGAAATACCTTTCCACTGACATCATGTAATCAAATATGACATAAAAACCACACAAAGTTTTATGAAAATTGCGTAAAAACTTTTAAAAATCTGCATTTTCAAATTATTTCTACTACATAAAATATGTCACTCCATAAATATGCAAAAGAACAAGTAAAATATATAGTAAAGTTTACAGGTTTTTGAAGGTCTCTCCTACAAGAACAAACCTGTAGCAGAAGCATTTTAGGAATAGATATAAAGTGAATTACTTTTCGTTTGTGAGGGGATACATTTACAATTTGTCAATTCAATCTATTGTTAGGAATTCTCCATTTCAGTCTCCGTCATCATATAATTCGTTAGAATTCTTGTCAAAGATGTCGAGAATTTTTTCCATTATAAAGACAGCAGTTGTCGTTATTCATTTAAGTTTTAAATAAATTCACGTTTGTTTATTTACTTATTTCCACAGAGAAAATTCAAATAGAACTGGGTTAACCGTGCTTTTTTGTTGGTACGGATTGGAAAAGTGATTTTTCAAACAACTTGAATGCTGATTTTCTGAAAAAATCGAATAGTTGAATATTGAAATCGTTGGTGGTGGTACAATTTTACTACCTTTCTTCGTGCTTGGTTTCGAAGAGCAACAAACCAAATTGTGTTGCACTTTCTGAATGGGGTATTGGGGGTTTAGTTTACTCTCCCGACTTACGCATTTCACGCATTACACACATTAACGCGTGTAATCGTGTAATCGGAATCGTGACAGTTATTAAAACACTGATTTAATATAATTTGAATATTTGACATATTTTGAATAATTTGAATATTTTAATATATTGAATATTTCAAATATTTGGAATATTTTTAATATTTTAAATAAATTGAGTATTTTGAATATTCTAAATATTTGGAAATTTTGATATTTAGAGTATTTTGAATGTTCTGAATATTTTGAATATTTTTAATATTTTTAATGTTTTGAACATTTTGAATACTTTATATATTTTGAATAATTTGAATATTTTGAAAATGTTCAATATTGTGAATATTTTGAAATTTTGAATAACTTGAAAATTTGGAATATTTTGAATATTTGGAATATTTTGAATGTTTGGAATATTTTGAATATTTCGAATATTTTAAATATTTTGAATATTTGGAATATTTTAAGTATATTCAATATTTCGAATATTTTGAGAGTTTTGAATATTTTGAATATTTTGAAATCTTTGAACACTTTTAATTATCTGTAATTTAGCAGTCCTATCTATTACATTTTATCATTGTGTTTAAATCAATTTACTGAAGGCAATGTTATCCATACTGGTAAATAAAGTATAGTACAATGACGCTGAAATTACTGAATTGCACCCAAAAGAAACCAACAATTTCATGAAAAACTGTAGTGATTTGAAAACAATATTATGTATTGTTAACAAAAAGCATGTTTTCGTTTGACAACCTTCTATTCTTTCTGTTATTATAAAAATTAATTGAAAATATATATGCGCAATAACTTCTGTGAATTACTTTAATATTTAGCATGCCAATATAAATAGATTTTTGTAGCCATTTGTAGGGGTTCTGCAATATAAATATTACGGCAACAATTAAAAAATGCCAAACAAAGTTTTTGTCTAAAAGTAGTTGTTCTTTTCTTCGGTCTTTCATTATAAATTTACTTTGCTTTCATCTAGTTTAGTTCCGCTAACATTTATTTAATTCTTTCCAACTAATTTGAGTCAATGAATCTCTATAATTAAAGTTTCCTTTTGTGGTATTCATCATGTTCTGAAACAAACTCTAACAACTTTTGTCGTTACTCTAACCCTAAGCATTAGCTGATGATTTTTCTCAGCCAACTTTTGTAGCAACATCTTACGACTTGCCTCGTCCATATTTTAACACTTTCAGCCAACTTTCTCATTACAAATGTCAGTCTGTTCATGGGCTTATAAAAAAAGCGAAAGTTTTCAAATACTGGGCACCACTACTGTACACACACATTATTACTTGCTGTGGAAAGTTCTCCCTCTATATTGCTGCTTTTTTCTGTATGAACATGACCTTTTTGCCACTCAACGTTGTTGGATTCCAAGCCAAAAGTAAGAAAAGTCATTAAAGTTGGGTAACCTGTTTTCAACAGCCTGAAAAACACAGGCTGTCCTTAAAAGGGCTGGTGGGAAATGGCAGTAAGTTTTAATGACACCTAAAGCTGTTAAAATTGCATTTGGTCATATTAGTCGAGTGTGCACTTTTTGGCTTTAACATAAAAAATACTAAAGCTAGAGGCTCAATATGTCTATTTTTTGTTCATTCTCAACGAGAGGTGTGAAAAATGTTTGTAGCCACTAATAACTTTTTTTTTGCTGTAGATCTCTTCCACTTGCAACTGTTTAAACGGGATTCAGGTGCTATAGCTCTTTTTTTGCATGGGCCTGTGTGAGGAAGTTAGCGTGCATATGTTCATCTATATGGATGGGCGTTGAGTTGCTTTGTGGCTGTTCTGTTTAGTTAGCTAAAGTTGTCGTGAGCATTAGTACGAGTGATAAAGCAATTACCATTATAATGTTTTGGGTGCAGATTTTACTGCCAAAAAAAAAAAACAAAAAAAAAAAAAAAAAAGATTAGAAATAAAAAGTTGACATTACATGAAAAGTTGTCATCGGTTACGAAATTTTTCTCTTCACACAAATTACTTTGATGTAAAAGTTTATATATGTATATATAATAAATATTGCAGTTTATCATTTACGCTCACATTTGATATAATTCAGTATGTAATTAAACGAGAAATTCTTAGCTAACATCAGACATATAATTATGGGCACCAGAGCGTATGATTAACGCAACATAATAGGATTTTATACAAAATTACTCATACGTTGTCATTAACAACATTCGTTTCAACAAGTTTTTTCAATATGCAATTTCAAAAATGCTGGTTTTAGAAACTGATTTTATAAACAACCGATAAGACGGTTACAATATCCGGGTAAGGCAAAATTCATCTTCATGTTAAATAAAGTAATAAGCATTCAATCATCTGAATTGCATTTCAAACTTGTAATATTTTTAACTATGATAATTCGTTAAAATATTCTGAGTATTTTAACTTGCCGTTGTGTTTTTATAAAGGGTATAACAGTATTAAGGATTAAACAGCTGTAAGGATTGAGAATAGTAGTAGGATCTTTAGCTTTACTTTTTATGTTATGGAAATTATTTGAAATGTAAATAAGAAAAGTAAACTTGGAACAAACAATTTTCATATTTCGGCAGTAAATTTTATTATGAAAGCACACACGATTTTGACTACTTTTAATAGGCGAGCGAAAAGATGTCGCTTCTAGTATTTATATCAAGGTTTTGGAGGGTTTTCAGACAAGCTCTCAAATTGTCCTCAATTACATAAAAATGTACTATGCGGTAAATAAGGTGCAACGTCCTAAATTGTTTCTCTTCATTCTACAGAATTTAATGCTATCATCTGGGTCGGTTGTTGGATGATATAATATCTTGAATGATATTGCAAGCTTTTGATCTTAAACATGGTTTTATGATGTCGTCATATACACATGGTATATATATATATATATATACTAGCCGACCCGCCGAACTTCGTCTCGCCCAGCAGCCATTGTATGTGCAGATTGGTGGTTCCGATCCATCCTGAGTCAGCGGTGCATTCTGGGGAGCACACGTAACAATTCCTGCCTACAAAGGTACAGATTTTACATCATTTTCTTACATTGGACTTACTTTATAAAATATCGTTTTTTTTTTTTTTTTTTTTTAACTGCCTCTTGAAGAAAATCAAAATCAATGTTTTTTGTTATTTATAATACAAAAAAATGTTTTATTCAAAAATCAAAATTGTTATAACACACAGTGTTTATGTTGGTTTCATATTTAATGTATTTTAAAATATAAAAATGTAAATTGTCTTAATTATAAATTAGAACTAAATATATTTACTGCAATGCTCGTATATTGGTTAGAAAATGTTTTGATTGTGGTGTTGTTCCAGACACCAATGAAAGTAATGGTTCCGGTGGTTGGCTTAGTTCTGGCAGCTTTACTTTGCCATTTGCGCAACAAAGCCTGGTGGTTCCTTTTTAAATTTAAATGCTTTGCAATGGGCACATAATTGATCCATGCTACCGATATTAATATTGGAATGTGCGTTATAATCAATTGTCGGATCGTAATGAAATGCAAGACGCATAAAATTAATGCGATTGTTATTGTGCATTGCTGCTCTGGAGACTCTTCTCGCAGCACATTGTTCGTCGTTCCGTATTTCGCGTAAAAGTGACATTTGATTCCTGACTTGTTCGTTGTATTCTGCCCGCTCCTCTTGTGTCTGCTGTGAGCGCACCACTCTCATATTATTTGTGTGGCGTGCACGGCGACCAATATTTGCACGTGAGCGTGGCATTTTGTACTGCAATATACGTTCTTTATGGTTAAATTTTTTGTTGTTTGGTATTGTTAGGGTAGGGAGGCTGCCCTTTATTGTCTTACCTGTTGCTTGTTAACTTTTTTCAATTTTCTTCAATTTATTTACTTTCACTAACAGTTCAAGAGTCGTTTGACTCCCACACACTTTTCACGAAAAGAGGTTATGTATGAGTCGGTGTCGGGATACTTAACGCCGTCACACGCTGGTTAAGCACTCAACGCTTAACGATCATATGGTTATTGCGATCATATGGTAATTGCGCTAATCTCTATCAGGCAAAACACAATGAAAGTAACTACTGCGCCATCTCTCTGATAGAGTTTAAAAAATAGTGATATTTTTTAATTTATTTTTTCGCGGAAAGATTTTAGATGTGAGTCGGTATGCGGTTAATTAACGCCACTACACGCTGATTAAAGACTCAACGCTTTCAGCAAAACACAGCATAGGCTTATCGCGCAAATTGTGATTAAAAAGTAGACATATTAACTTTTGTAACTTTATTTTTTTACGAAAATAGGTAAGGCATGATCCGGTATTGGCCTAATTAACGCCTCTACACATAGATTAAGCACCCAACGCTAGCGGAGCATACGGTTATCGCGCTAATCTCTAGCGGGCAAAACACCAAAAAAAAACTAAATACTGCTCCATCTGTCGGACAAACTTCAAACTACACAGAAACACTCCTCACGGCCCATAGAGCATGCATATAAAATTTGGTCCAAATCGGAGCAGTAGTTTTTGAGATTAGCGGAAAAAAAGCTAACTATTGCGCCATCTGTCGGACGAACTTCAAACTACACAGAAACACTCCTCACGGCCCATAGAGCATGCGTATAAAATTTGGTCCAAATCGGAGCAGTAGTTTTTGAGATTAGCGGAAAAAAAGCTAACTATTGCGCCATCTGTCGGACGAACTTCAAACTACACAGAAACACTCCTCACGGCCCATAGGGCATGCATATAAAATTTGGTCCAAATCGGAGCAGTAGTTTTTGAGATTAGCG
>JAHXMU010000079.1:627733-638119 GCA_019455685.1 Philornis downsi
TATATATATATATATATATATATATATTATTGAATATATTGAATATTATTTACATTGGTCTCTGCTGGAGATAATGACCCAGCTACTATGCAATGAGTTATAGTAAACTGCGCTCCCAGTGCACGAAATGACATTAATCTAGGTTTTATTATCTGTTCTTTGCTCAATTGAGTGTACTGATTTTAGAGCTTTGTCAAAAATCTTCTTCTTCTTAGGTGGCGACTGGAATAGACATCCTTATCTATTATACGCCGCCCGTAGAAAATAATACCAAGCGCTTCGATCTTCTGCGTTTCAGCTCCAATTCGTCACACCAAGCTTCGACAGTATTTCACAAGCCTGTTCCTTCCAACGGAGTTTCGGTCGCCTTCTTCTGCACCATCCATCGAGTTCGTTGTCGAAAATTTTTCATGATGGAGCATTTGCGTCCGTCCGTACAACATGACCCAGCCAACATAATTAATGCGTTTGACCACATCAATACTCACATACAGCTCACTGTCCATACGACGCTGGTACTCTGCATTTTCCAGGGTATTTTCCTCACGAAAAATGCCAGTTGTCAGAAATACTTTTAGAAATTTTAAAAGATGAGGGTTTTGATGCCTTTTCGAGAGTACTTCAAAAGCGAACAATTACAACGAGAATTATTTTGAAATTCCAAAAATATTGGCTATACATGTATATATCGCTTAAGGTTTAGACGAAACTCAGAGTAGTTCAAAAAGAATCTAGAATATTGCAGCGTATTCATGCAGAGACTTGGATCGCCAATTACTCATAGATATTCTGACTATTTATACTTCACAGGAACTTCCACTGGCTGAACCCCAAAGGGATTCTGGTCATATGTACCACATAAGAACTTCAATTGTTTTTATACCATATTTTTCGTTTTCATTCATCTATAAAACACAAAAATTCGAAAATTTTCCGCTGGAATTTCCGTCGCCCGTATTTTAGTCGCCTGTACTCCAGAGTTGTCTGTACTCTATAGAGACTTTCCATATCTTAATCCTATTCCGACTTCAGTCATTTATACTTTGCATTAATTTCTGCCATCTGTGCCGTAGAGGTTCTTCAGTCATTACAATGCCGAAAATTTGTTTAAACTTGACTATACAGAGATTTTGGTCATTTGTGTCCTACGGGGGTTTCGGCCTTCTGCTCCATACTGGGTTTTTGGTCTATACCCTACTAAGATTTTGGTCTTCTGTGCGCTACATCGGTCACATGTACCCCTTATAGATTTCGGCGGTCCGTATTTCATAGATGCTTCATTTGTCTATACAACACTAAAATTTTGAGGAAATTATTTCGTTCGCCCCTCACAGGCATTCTTGTTTTCCCATTTTTCATTTGTCTGTGTCATGCACGGATTCAATTCACTATCTTATAGACTGAACAACACAGAGATTTCTGCAGTCTATATCCGAAGGGAATATGAACCGTGTGTATTTCACAGAGATTTGTTCCTCTGAATTCCGCAGGGATTTCGTCATCTGTACCCTGCAGAAAATTCATTCGCACATACCCTAAAAGGGATTCTACCCTTGATACAACATTAGGGCTTTGTTTGTACCTAACAGGGGTTTCGATCATCTATAATCACAGTGACTTTGATTTGGTCATAACAGAGGTTTCGTTCACCTCGACATTACAGGAACTTTGATCGTCTCTACTTCGCAAAGTGTTTGATCCTCTGACTTTCATAGGAATTCCGCTATCTGTACCACAGTAGGATTTTAATCGTCTGTTCCTACGGAAATTTGAATCGTGTATCCCAACAGGGATTTTGGTCGTTTATATCTCAAAGAGGCTTTGGTCTGTTCATCTGCACCCGAAAAAAAAAAATCCATTTGTATATATTCCATAGGGGTTTTGACCATCTATGCCTTACGGGGACTTCGATCTGCTCATAACAGCGATTTCGTTCATTTAACCCTTAAGGGGATTTTGGTCATATATTATATTTTGATCCACTGAATCCAATAAATATTCCTTCATTTCTGTTCATCTAAGATTTCAATCGTCTGTCCCCACAGGAGTTTCTGTAACCTGCAGGCGATTTTGGCATATAGATTTTGGTCGCTCGAATTGGAAATTTCGGATGTCTGTCTATATGTTATCTTCTATTAAGGACTGATGAAATGTGAATTTGTTTAGAAAGCCTGCTGCATGAACTTATTGAATGAATTTGGTTTGTAAACCTTCCATCCAGACCTTCTATTCCAAACTGTTAATAGAACCCTTTAGTCAAATCTGACATCCATATTCATTAAATTCAAATAGTTCCCCAAAACATGCAAGTCGACTTCGAAGATCTTCTCATTTAATTTTACCTTCGTTATTCAATATTGCTAAAAGTGATTTGATTTATTATAAAGGCTAGTTGGCAGCGGATGAAATAAGTATGAGGACACTCATCAAGGCGCCTTCAGCGGTCATCAGTAGGACTCCCGCTAGTTGGCCCAGAATTTCGCAAAAATTTTGTATCGATTTTTGTTGTATATGTAGAATTTCTATATGTAGTGTAATTCTATTAAAAAGAAAATAAATGTTTTATATAGAAAAAATTGACTACTTTAGAATTTTTTTCCCAGTCCTGAAAAATACACAACAACTGCAAATCCATTATTGTTTTCATTATGTTGCCTTGCAACACCTCAACTATCTCTTGGTCAACAATCTAAAGAGGAAGATGTTGCCGTCAGCTCCTGCTACCGCCATGAGAAATATTTTCATCCATTTGTTTGCCAGCTCACATGTGAATTATCGCCGTGCTTCGTGAGGTCGATGGTTTGAAGCGTGAAAGAAGAATTATGGTGTTCAGTTATTAACTTTATATTTCTCAATTAATAACATGGAGAAAAAGCAACAACAGCATTTTGCTGAAACCAGATCTTCTGTTTCACACATACACATACACACACACACTGATACTTGTGCTCACAGATGCACATTAATAAACATTCTCTCATGCAACCAGATGTAATAAAGATTATCCAGGCAAAGCTGTTGCTTTTTTTTAGCATTTAAGCCTGCAGTTTCTTTGCTGGCGATGAAATATCTCTGTGTGGTTTGCAGTTTTTCATTTGGCATCATAAATCAATGTCATCAGATGACGGCGCTTCGTTTGGCTGTGGAAAATGTACCGAAAGTAAAATATTTACATGTTATAATTAATAACGAAATTACAAGTTGGTATGGTCAGCGAATATTTCAGTTATTCACGTATTTGATTCGTTTTGTTTTTTTTTCTGGGTTGGAGAAGAATGGAAAGAGAAAATACTATTTGCTTCGAATGCAAATGCAATTGCAATTATTTGCGGGAATGTTTCCTGTAATTACCCAATGATTTCATTAATTTTAAATTGATACTCAAGTGTATGATAAAATTATTATGCTATCATCAATCAAATGAGTTCACTTAATCTGTAAGACAGATAAAGAATTTTGTGTTTACATGTCAGTAATTAAATGAATGATTTACCTTGTTGTCAAATTAGCAATATTTCTTTACAATTACGAATATTGCATGGTGTAAGAGATAATTTCAAAAAATTTCAATATAGCTGGATTGTTATTTTCTGTTTTTTTTGGTGGAGATGGACACTTTTCTTTTTCTGCATTCTGTAAACTGATATTGTTTTAAAAAATTAATCCGAGTTTCCGATCTTTATTGATACAAAAATTGTTTTATCGTACATAAAATTCAGGTACTTTAAGCAAGTTTTAAAGTAAATATAAACATGTTTTATTTCTAATAACATCTTAAATTCTAAATGGACTTTGCTAGCTCATGATTCTACATAAAAGCTGAGTATCCCGTTTTCATAATTCTTTGGAAAAGAAAATACATGTCTGTATGAAGTAAGGTTTAATCCGTCCTTTATCCTTGAATATTCTGGGGTTTGTGCATCAGATTTTTATTTTTTTACAAATCGAAGGCATTATGAACTGACACGTTATAGAGGCAGAGTTATATGAATGGGGTTTTCTCTCGATTTATAATATTACTGTCATAACTACTAGCGTTAACCGGTTCAAAAACATATTGAAATAAAGTAGTATTTAATTTAGTTTGTTCAATTGTATTTAATTTGTTAGCGGGATTTTTAATGTGAATGGAATTTCATTGAGCCATAGTTGGAAGTTTGATAAGCACGAATTGATGCCTTCGAATTCACAGATCTTTTGGGAGCATGAGCATGGAGCTTCAAAATTGGAGCATGTTAATACTGTTTAGCTTACAATACTTTCACATTTGGATTTTATATTTGGATTCGGTACTATAAAATGTGAGCCTGTAAGCAACATTTCGATGTATTATGACATCATTTAAAGTCTCGAAATATGCATTCTCTGTGTGTCGAAATGTTAAGCTGATATAAAAATTAATATAGTTCTAATTAAAAACTCCAACGTCCTGAAGTTTCAGTAAGAAATAGCTTTATGTTCGCTGTAATAGCAGACTTTTCTTTTGTAAATATCCCAGAGATTGCCCAAAATATTGTAGATATTTTGAGTGGAAATTGGTATTGTAGGGAATCAAAAATCCATTATATTATACCTTAATCTATTACTCTGTTAGATCAGCCAATTGAGGTAGGATTTTGAATATGAAACTGTACTGTTCGGCCCGCAGATAAGGGGAGCACAAATAGTGCATTTTAGTTAACTTTCGAGATTTGGGCAAAACAAAGCACAAATTTATACAGCAAATATTTAAGTAATCAAAGCGTTAACAAGTTACAATGATGTCTTAAAACTGTGTGTTATGGAAAACCCACAATCCTAATTATTCCATTCATCAACACCATGAGATGAAAAAGTTACAGTAAAAGTGAATACTTGGTATGGCTCACTGATAACCTTTCAGAAAAATTGTGTTTTTTATTATCCCTCAATTTTTGTTCATGAAATGAATCTATATATGTTGCCGTAAAAAGGATATTTAATCAACGCAAGACTCAATCAGTTACAGACGTGGACACACACAAAATAAATCTTATTATCATCATAAATTATGAAAAATTGTTTACACATTACCAGTAAACCTATCAATGTATCAATCCTTTTATATTTTCCATCAATACCTAATGCATTTCTGTAATACTTCATTCTCATTTCCAACAGCTACCGTTATAGTAAAGTAAAGAACCCTTATCACCCTTTAGCTTCCTTTATATTTTAAGAGTACTAGAGGATAGAACGAGAACATACTTCCATTAAAATCAACAAATATGAGTAGGTAACATTCTAAAGTATAGCAGTATACGGACTTATGTATGTGCAACATTTGTAAATTCAAGTCTCAATTTGCGTTTGGGGGGAAAAAGAAATGAAGAAATTTCGATCTCAGCTACATCGTCATTCTTGTCCTCATCACCGTCATCTCCGTTCATATTCATCATTCACTGCCATCAAAATTTAACTGCAATGTCAGCGTCATTTCGCGTGTTTTGTTAGAGTTTAATGATGCAAAAAAGTGTTTATGTATTACAGCAAATCTTAATCAGGTCTAAGAGGAGGGGATGCAACGTTGGGAGGGGAAGAAAGAAACACACAACAACTCATATTTGTTCATCTTTTCATTATTACGATAGAGAGCAAGGATTTGATGTTGTACTATAAAACGGGGGAAAAAACATGAATCCTCTAATGAAGTGGAAAGTGGTAATAATGCAAACAATCAATGTGTCAATTATTAATGGATTTTCAAGTATTCTTAACACCTCCTAATTCGTCGTTGATTTTTGCTAGGGATGAGAAAGAAGTTTGAATAATAGCTAGAGGTTTGATGGTGTTAGAAAAGTGGATGCAGAGTTTTTAAGTGGAGATTTGATGAACATTGTTCGGATAGAATTTATAGTTAACAATTTACTAAATATGTAAGTAACAGCAGAGTAATAACAAATATTTATGTCACGAATATTGAAAATAAACTTTTTTGGCGGTCATTCTACAACGGAATAACTGCGATGATTTAAATATTTTTTTTTATTTTAACAAAGTTTATATTGTTGACCATTTAAAACTTTTATATCGGTTACGAAATTTTTATATTATGCGGTATTTAAATATAAAAAAAGTATTGTAGTTTAGAGGTATACATTTATTAGTTTCAAAATTTGTAAACCACACAAAGACATAATAAAAAACTTGTTAATTTGTGAAATAGTATAACTGCCAAAATAGTTTTCTTCTTATTGTAAAATAAAATTAATTATAATACCGGGTTATCCATTTTTCGCTTTTAAGCGTAAAGTTAAATAAAAAAGCTATGATTTCGATGAAACTTGTATTTCATTTGTATGCTTAGACCTCGCCATTACGTACGAAATACAGTGTTGTTTAAATTTACGCCTCTGGATTGGTTGCAGCAGTGGATCGTTTTGAGGTAGTTTTTGGCCACTTTTTCTCACATTTCGGACGGTGTCTCGGTCATAACTTGATGAATATTGGGCTTCAAATGTTCCAACGTTAAGGGATTATCTGCCTAAACACGGTCTTTGGCATGGCCACATAAAAAAAAGTCGAATGGTTTCAAATCGCATGACCTTGGTGATCAAATGGCATCGTCAAAATGTGAAATTACGCTTTCTAGAAATTTCTTATGCAATAAAGCAAAAACTGGTCATGTTGTGTAGCTCGTGGCAGCGTCTTGTTGAAACCTCATATCATTCAGTTCATAATCTTCAATTAGAGACCAAAAAAGGAGGCTATTATATACGCGATAATGAGCAGTAAGATAAGCCAAACTGGTGAGAATATTGTTGTATCGACTAATTCGGATTATCTGCCACACTTTTACTAACAGAGGCGATGTTTCCGGCAGTGCGTACATTGCGCTGACGCACAGCTCTGGTCACATCTATGCTTTCAATTTCTAGCGAATTTCTATTTCTTGCCAATTTCTAGCGAAGTAGGGTGACTATGACGACCATAACCACTTCATGGTGAACGAAAAGCGCCCACGTTTGCATCACCACTTTGTAAACAGTTTAAATTATCTTTACGCATTCTTCGTTTGTCAAACGATCAATATTCGCTAATGGCAAATCTTTCTCGAAATAAATATCACTTCAGATATCACGTATTTAACAGCTGACAATCTTGCCAGACCGGTGGTTTTGAAACCGCTAAATGAATAACCCTGTCTGTGTTCTACATCTAAAAAGTGTAATTTCTAAAAATTTGCTTGTCCGCTTCACGTGAAATGCTCACGTTTTCGAAAATGAAACACCTCAACCGGTGATGGTCTGAAATTTCATACCAGTTTCTCAATAATTTTATCCGGTTTATTTTTGTTAAATTACACTGACGTACTAAAAAAGGCTTTGTGGTGAATAAAATGAAATGTTAAAACAGTTGTGATAAAATTAAATTTTCATTACTTCGGAATCACTGCTTCAGCAGTCATTTAATTCATCATTGATTCCACTACAGATTTGAATCACTTCTGGTTTTCAAGAAATGACCATCAAACGCTTTTCTAGATGCTTTCATTTTACTGGGAATGAATTATTATTTTTTATTTATTTTCAAATATCGCCTAAGGCTGAATTTAATACAATTAAATTGAAAATAGAAGATATAAATTTAAGAACATATTGATTAATGTGGTTACCTTTCTGGTACTAGAAAATGTGAAAATCAAGTTTTATGTAGATTTTGTTTGAGGTTGCCTAATAAAGGGTGTCCCAACAGGACCGCAAGATTTAAGTTTTAAATAAAACACAGATATTTAAAAAAAAATCGTGAAACTTTATTATATCGTAAAGTAGACAGAAGGAGGTTATGTATAGAACAACACAACGAGTAGATGGCCGCCGCGGCATTGCTGGCACACACGCGATCTTTTAATGAAATTTTCAATGACCATTTTGCATAAATGCCGCGGTATTTCATTAACGCAGCGTCCAATTCCCTCTTTTAAGACTTTACTCGTCGTCGGCTTATTCGCGTAAACCATCGACTTCAAAAAACCTAAAGAAAAAAGTCTAATGGTGATAAATCGCACGATCTAGGTGGCCAATTGTGGTCTCCAAAACGCGAAATAACATGACCGGTAAGTGACTGATGCAGCAATTGCATTGTTTCTCTGGCTGTATGACATGTGAAACCACATGCCCTCCACATTCATTTCTTCAATTCTAGCACGAAAAAACTGGTTATCATTTTACGATACCGAACACCATTGACTGTGTGCGCTCGACATGCCTCATTTCCATAAAAAAAGGTACAATGATTCCGTCAGCCCAAAATCCACACCACACAGTGACACGTTGAAGATGCATTTGCTTCTCGTGACGTGACGTGCTTATTGACGAACCCATCAAGGTGGAAATGGGCCTCGTCACTGAAGATGATTTTATCGGCAAAATCAGCATTTTCATGTTGTCTCTCCAATACCCAATTAACGAACTCCCTTTGCTGTCCATGGTTAGCTGGCTTCAATTCCTGAGTCAGTTGAACTTTGTATGCATGAAGATGCAAATCTTTCGTCAAAATTTGCTGCATAGTGGATTTGGAGACACCAATTTGCTGAGCTCGGTGTCGAATTGAGGTGGATGGAGTTTGAGCGACATCATCACGCACAGAGACATTTTCGGTCGATCGACCTGGTCGAAGGCGCGTTGTTGTCTATACATCACTAACACACCCAGTTTTGGCAAATTTATCCATTAATCTCTTTACAGTTAACTCTTTTGGAGCATTATTGTGATCTCAAATTGATCGCAATTTGTGAACTGTTGCCGCAAAATTTTCACCATTTTGGTAAAACAATTTCACAATGAGAATGCGTTGTTCATTCATGTAGTGCTCCATTTTTACTAACCTCGTACCTTCTACTAGCAAACAATAACAATTGTTCAAATGTCAAACAATGACACTTTGAATGGCGCCAAATTTAAATCTTGCGTTTTTGTTGGGACACCCTTTAGTAAAATAAACAAAGTTCTGTCTTATTGTAGCATTTTATAATAACTACTTATAGCTGGTTAAAATATGAATTTCAGTAAATCCACCAATTTGCATACAATGTGCAAAACTAAACATAGGCATTTGTAAAGATTTACGTCTGTCATCGTGTTTAACAACCAACGACTGCAAATTTCGAACAACAAATATTTCAGGTTTTTAACTAATTACTGTTTTGTTCAATAATCAGCATATTTTGCATTTACATTTCATCGTTAGTTTTATTAATACTTTCAATTATCTGCCATAAACCCTTACCAAGCGGGGGGACAGATTTGATAGTATTAGAAATCTTTTGGAGACAAGACAGTTCTACTGTCTAATATTTCATTTAGAATCGAATCTTAAGGTCTGAATGAAGAATAACTGAAGAGCGCTGATTCATACTTTAAGTTTGTTCAACTATAAGATTTCACGCAATTTTTTAATGAACTACTGTGTGCTTTATGCCATACCGAAGTCTCAACCCACTCTATGTTGACATCATTTCTTTTGCCCACAAAAATTTTTTCGAAATGTTCGACTACATAAATTACATTGACACTAATTGAGGTACTTTCAATGATATTAATTTGTAATCTTTCTACATACTTACACGCTGGGGTCATAGAGCAATTTGTTGTCGTACTTGTCGTTGATAATTTATATCAATTTTCACCATAAATATTGATTAAAATGCCTAATTATATAATGGCATAAAAGGCTATACTGAACATTCAAATAATAATTATGTTAAAATGCAATGCTACACTCGAAGAAAATCTGAAAGAGCATCGAATGAGATTTAGCAAACAGACGAAAATATAATTCTATTTTAGAAATGTTCTAAGCATTTGTTGGCACATGGTTTCTTTTGGAAAAATAGTACATTGTCTTAAAAAGAATTGCCAAGATCAAAATGATTGGCTACTCTTAGGTACCTCTTATGGAATCAGAACTCTCCGCTATACATAGATTTTTCAACCTTATCCTACTAAACTTCCCTGATTGAATCTCAGCCTGTTGAAATTCTAACGCAAAATGTATTTTTTATCTATCTAGAAGTTAAGAAGTTAACAAATTTATTCGTTATAATAATTTTGTTTGCAAATTGCATCTTCTTTTTTCAAAGTGTATTTGCACTGTTTGAACTGTTCATACCCAGGATCTATAAACGGCAAATATTTCGTATTTCTTTAGGCTTGATAGGACAGAATATTTGTAAATTGTAATGGAACGGTGTGACACCACCACTTTCTGGAGCAATGTATAGCAATTTATTTGTACATATAGTATGAGGTACGGCAACATTCTTCTCATTGCATTCACCACATTATTAATTGAATTACTTTGATTTATCGTGCATAATAATCATTTATTTATTGATATGAATTGAGTTCTTGTGATGTGTGCGAATAA
>JAHXMU010000079.1:638519-666582 GCA_019455685.1 Philornis downsi
GTCTCTTTACGTACGATATAAACATATGAAATTATAGAGTTTTAATCAATTAATTAGCAAATATTTTCAATCCCATTGAGTGCGAACGATTCATAGCTTTAACGCTTAAAGGTCATATGTAAAATGTAAAGATTTATTGCAGTTCAAATTGCAACAATTTAAAAATTTGTTGTTAAATATTTGTTTGCTGTTTGGATACATTTTAAATGGAATTTTTCACAATGTACACTTTAGTTTGATGTGATGTAGATGAAGTTGAGTTATTTTGTAAATTTTTAGTTTGTTATTAATTGTTATAATTATATACTTAGTGCATAGACAATGTGGCAGTGTGGAAAAAAAAGTTTTAGGCCAATTTGTTAAATTATTTGTTTAATTATTTATTAGTATACGATTGAAGGAGCCTAATATAAACTGAAATTTGCTTAAATAGGTATTATTAATAGTTGTTTAGTTTTTTTAGTTCAGTGTTGCAATATTTTTTGTAGTTTAAGATAATAAATGAAAGGAATATATTCATATACAATGCCGTAATATTAAAATCTATGACATAATTTTGCATTTTGCTTAATTTTTTTTACACCCAGAATTAAACAATTAAATCTCTCATCGATCAGCACTACATTATTCGACATAATTAGCGCCCTACCCATTCATATCAGATATTTCATCCCAAGGCTTTGGAATCAAATATAGATTTTGAAATCGGTCTTAATTTAGCAAGTGCAAAAAGTCTTATTCCAATTGACTCAAAGGTTGCGGGATTATTGCCATTGCAATGACAGAGTATTTCGAAATATTCTGAAAATTAGCATCTGAATTCCCTCGTCTCTCGACCTCAAATAGTTGAACCTCTGACTCCTCCAGGATTCGACATAATAAATCGTATTGTTGCCCAACTAGGGCTATGAAAAACTCATAAAAAACTCTATCAGTGACAGAGGAATATGTAAATTATACAAACATTAAAATAATACTGAGCAATGTAAATTTTTCGGTTTTGGGTTCATTTCTTGCATATTTGATTATTGCAATTTTGTTTATTTGTGAGATTAGTTTTATTATTATCTCTTTTATATGACATAAAATGGTATTTCTCTAAATCCTTGATCAAAATGTGTTTTGAAGTGGTAGTTGGCCTGTGCAAGGAAAGCAGTTGTTGGCCACCTAGGATTTATGTTAGTTCTTCGAAAACAGTAGTCCAAAAAAAACTATTATCTATGGTAGACACAGACGGATGTATATTTTTTTGAATTTACTTTATGTTTCAAAGTAAAGTTAAGTAAAGCACATCTAAAGCTATGATTTCGATGAAGCTCTCATTCCATTATAACGCTTGAACCTTAACATTTCGCATGAACTACAATGTGATTTAAATGACCGCCTCTGGATTGCTTCCAGCAGTGAATCCTTTTGAAGTAATTTTCAACCATTTTTGCATACTTAGGGCGATATCTCGGCAATAACTAGACGAATGTTGGGTTTCAAATGCTCTAATATTTAAGGATTATCCGCGTAAACATGGTCTTTGACATAGCCCCAAAAACAAAAAAACAAAAAAATAAAGCAGAAGGCAGAAGCTTGGAAAACACTGTTCATGTCTATCCAAAGTCTTCCTAGATTACCTCAACTCCTAACCTGGAGGTAGCTCACTTCAAACCAAGTGACCACAACGGTACTTTAGCCGAAAGAGGGAGCGGACCCTGAGGAAAATTTTCCAACGGGATCTACTTCTAATCTCAAAGGTAGTTCGACTAATCCTTTCGGGATTAGTTTGGGTACCCCAAGGGGGCGCTTGCTGTCGCAAGAACAAAAAAAATATAACCAAGAAAGGAATTATAGAAAACAGCACCTGTGTGTTGACACACCATGAGTAAGGCCTCAAGGAGAGACTCATGTAAACATACAAATTTGATTTGATTTGTCCTTTATACCGTTTATTGTTCTGCTGAGATCACTTAGATATCCTTTTATATTTAATGTAACACATGGTTTCACAAATTATAGCCAGCATAGTGCTTTGAATCGCAGATTTATTGAATTCAATATCTCAAATGGGATTGCAAGAAATGAATACCCAATTCAACACCTAAAGTTTTGTATGCCTAGAAGTAACTTTAAACTGTTCCTTTTTAGATATTTAAAATAAAATAATGTTAATTTTTATATAACATTCTTGAAATACGTTATGTCAATTCTTAGTTTGTAAGGATTTATATGCCCATAGACCTAAATAAATGAAATGAAATATTGCTTTTCCACAAAACTAAACAACGATATTAATTATAAGGCTTGTTTGCCAAGCAAAATTAATGTGAATTCTTCTTTAAGCAGATTTTGAATAGCTTATCTGCTACAGACTTTGTTTTTTGGAAAATAATTTGAATTTGTTGTTAAAATTTAAATTCTCATCACGTTTGGACGCAAATTATCATATTTTAGAATTTGTTTTTTTTCATACTGCCACATTGTATTTGCGTTTGGTGTAATTGTTTAGTTCCATCATTAAATTAACATGCATTTCGTATGATTTCATCTTTTTTATATTGATTTTAATTAATTTTCATATTATTAATTTTCTTTCGTTTTTCTGTTTATGTTTTGTTAAACTTTTGTTTAATTAATTTAAATTTGTTTTTCTTTATGTTTAAACACATCAATGACATGTACCCAGCAATATATTTGTATGTATATAATATATAAGTATTATAGTATATTGTTATATTATATATGACAATAACAATAAAAGAAAAATCATAAAAAAATGATACGTAGACATTTAGTAGAATACATGTATATATATACGAGTATATATATATATGTATATATATACAATATGTATATATATTTATATAAAGCGAACGTGTATATTTATTAAAATGGTAGAATTGTGTATAAAAGTTATTAATATTTGCGACGTTTAACCAGCAGGTTGATTTGATATTTCAGCAGAAAAAAAGAAAAGTGTTTAAAGAATAAATACAAAATTGTTTTAAATATATCATGTTGATTGAAATGGAAAACTGAAAAAATTGCTTCTTTTTTTTGTACTAATTTAATGTTTTTTTTTTTTTTTTTTTTTTTTGTAAGAACATCTCTTCAATGGGGAGATGTGTTGTCAGCACTTATATTTATATTTTTTTTATATAAAAATTGGCGGGAAATTACAAACAACAATACTTTGTCCTTCAAATATACGATATTTGGTGTTCGATGTTAGTTTTTCATTTAAATAGTTTATTGTTTGTTCTTCTGTTCATAGTATAACACAACATTTAGTCATTCATTCCAGACACTCAGGACACACATACAACAGCCGTATAATTTTTCTTTATATTATTTATTCATTTCTTTTTTTTGAGAATTAATTTCAAAGTCCTCTACTCTCGTGTAATGCCTTTGTTTTTTAAATATTTTTTTAAGTTCATGTTATTATGTTTAGAACACACGCACACACATATACTAAAAACATCAAAACTATTATTTCATCTTAACATATGCCAAGTTTTTAACAAAATACGTATTGGATTATAAATCTGTGACAATTTTAACATCAATGTTTGCATCTGCATTTTATACTTGTTACATGTGTTTATTGTAAAGTTAAGTTTTTTTTTTTTGGCTTAGACTTTATTGTTTACATAATTTAGTTGTTTGAACAAAAAAAAAAAAAAAAAAAAAAAAAAAAAAAAAAAAAAAATAAAATAAAATACGAAACTATACTTAAAATTGGATAAATATTATTGTAAACTTAAAAAAAAAAAAAAAATAAAAAAATATTGTGCCGTTTTAAAGTATAGGAGAAATTTTCGAAGAAGAGAAGCAGAAATTAGTTGGAAGATATTGTGGCGTTTGGGTTTTATAGAAATGGAAGTCACAGAAATGCTATACATTTAAAATCTTTATTTTTTCGCCTTCAGTATAATAGGCCATGTCCTTTCAAGGTGTACTAGATTCTTCAATATATTAGTTTCAGTTGTGCCAGTAATACTAATAATATGAGAGTGATTCAAAGTGCAGTATCCAACATCAAAAAACAAAAAAAACATATCGCGTTATTTATAAATTTCGAAATTCACTAAATTTAAAAAAATTATACCTTTAGAATAGATCTATGTTAGCCGTGTTTAGCAGAATGCACTTCGTTTTATTTTGAAAATGATCCAAGCGACACGTATGCGGACAAAAGTGGAGAAAGTCAGCAAGGAAATAAAAAAAAATCAAAATTCTCTTAAATCTCTTGACTTAATGTCCAGTGGATACGTTTCCAAAAAAGACACATAACTAATGTATTATAAAACTTTGCCTAAGTGGAAAGGAAAGGAAGGAATTGTGTATACGAATACTAATTCGTATTCAATTAGTCTATTTAAACATGGCTTTGCTCATAAAGCCAAGATCTGACTAGAATATAAACTCAGTAAAAAGAGAGATTTGAACAACGAGTACAACAACCTAACCTTTGAATATGAAGTAGGAGTGAAATCAGTAAGTTTAACTTATGTATATCGTAGAAATGCCATTGTTTTATTATAGTCATGTGAAAAATTGGATCCAATTCACTCGAAAATATTAGATGTGCAACTAAGTTACCGCTGTTTTTTATAAAAATGCAACTTTATTATGAAAACATTGAAAGCTACTCCAATATTATTAGCATAGGTTTGTTTTCCATAGACATTTTCTTAAAACGAGCTCAAAGTAGTTGGCAAATGTTCGCATGCCACGATTCAATTTAGAGTCGCATATTTTTGAAAGCATTAGGCAAGTGATTAAAATTTTTTTGTTGTGTTAAAGTGTTATTTGTTTGGATTCTAAAATGGCTTACAATATGGCTTTTATAAATTTCAATTTTTTATAGAATATTAGAATATTTCAAACATTCGTTTGATACATTAATTTCCTGGCCCCGATAGTTTCAAGTTTATTACCAAATTGGAAAAAGTTTGCTATATCAAATAGAACATTCATTATAAATTTGTGCCATATTTGTTCGCAAGGGATTTATGTTTACCACATTTACTGAGATCAGAAAATGCGTCAACAGAAGAAAGGCGTACTTCATTCGATGTTGGTCGCCGAAATGAAATAGTTAAAGTTTTATATAATCAAATTAATGGCGTAAAAGTAGGAAGAGAAGGTTGTGGTTCACTTTTCCATTTAATTGCCACACAAAGACACAAAATTGTAATTTATTAGAAAATGAAATAGCATTTTCGATGCTGATATCGTTTAAGTTTTATACTGAAATTAACATTTGACGTGACTTTTTCACAAATCTGCCATCTATTTTTTACTGAAAAGCTGTTAAGCATAAAGTGTTTAAAGAGCCAACCTAAGAGTGAATGCGGTTGTCAAAAAATACAAAAAAAAACGAATTTTTAAAATTTGGCGTGACTTCTTCACAAATCTGGCATCTATTTGTTATTAAAAAGCTGTTAAGCATAAAGTGTGTAAAGAGCCAACCTAAGAGTGAATGCGGTTATCGAAAAATACAAAAAAAAAAATAAATAAATAAAACAAAAAATACATATTTGAAAATGTATTTGCATATTATGTATTAGAAAAAGGGTGAATGTGAATGCGGTTATCAAAAAATAAAAAAAAAATAAAAAAATAAAAAAAAATAAGTATTTTTAAAATTTGGCGTGACTTTTTCACAAATGTGGCATCTATTTGTTACTATAAGGCTGCTAAGCACAAAGTGTTTAAAGAGCCACCCTAAGAGTGATGCGGTTATCGAAAAATACAAAAAAAAAATAAATAAATAAAACAAAAAATACATATTTGAAAATGTATTTGCATATTATGTATTAGAAAAAGGGTCTCCGACACGCCCATTTACGTGTTCGCACATTATTTATTACGCTACTGATTGCAGGTGGCGTAATTGGGAATAATTAGTATAGTAGGAAAAATAATTACTCACAGCTTTTTGAAAATTATACTCTTTTCAAAATGTTTCTAAAATTCATTTCTAAAGTTAAATTAGAGCGATCTAGTATTTGATACTTTTGGAAAGAAAACATTCCATTTTATAGAAATTTTTTGAGGACCTCTATAGCTGCGGGCGTGATTTATAAATAATGAAAATTTTCTACTAGAAAATCTATATAAATCGATATGTAATGTTTGAGATGAAACCGTTTTTAATACGTCCATTTATCTGAAGATGAGCCATTACATCGATTTTGACGCTGTCCTTAATCCAAGTTGCTGGGTATAACCGCTTCGAATGGGTCGAAGATGTGATGTCTGTTTACTTGTTTTTAAATTTTTTTCGTATTTATATATGACAGTTTAAATTTAAAGCAATTTGTTTCTGTCGTCGAAATCGAAATTTTGTATTACTCTTTTTCGCATGTCTGAGTTAGAAATTTATTAAATTATTTGTCTGTCTTATTTCGTTTCCGTGACGATCGCTGAATTTTTTTTTTTAATTTTAAGAAAGGGTATATTAGACAAAATTATTATTATTCGAAATTTATATGTATTTTTTTAAATCGACATATTATTTTGACCAATGGCCATTTAAACACAGAACGCAAGAGACTAACAGTGATGTAATCGAGCTTATTGGATGTCAGTTGCTAATCTGAGAAAAGATGAAGTAGTTTGCTATGAATATTACCTCATTAAAAAAAAGAACTTTGTCGCTTATTATAACAATGGTGGAATGCATATTAAAGTCAACGGAAGATGTTTGACTCTTCATGTGGTTTGTCAATGAAAATATTGTAGGTTTAATCGTGGGAATATTGTTGAATACCATTTGTATTATTGATGATGATGAATGTTTGCCTATAAGTTATCTCACTACGTTAAACGAAAAGCTTTTAAATTCAGCTTTAGCTAAGAGTATTTTCCTGTCACTTCCGCTTAAACTACTATACATATTCTACAAATATGTGTCACTTATTCTATCAAATAATCCCATGTGGTCATGTATAATAAAAAACACAATCCAGAAAATATTTTTTCCAAAACAAAGCCATTTATCAAAACATCCAAAGAGAAGCAAGCATGAATGTGAGCATGTGATGGATATACTCGTACATATATGTACATACGTATGAACCTCAATGATTGTAATTGTGTGGTTGGTGATATGCAGCGGTGTTATTTTCAAATAAAATTATTCATATAAAATTGTTGTCATATATTCGGTATATCCTCTTTCCAGTTTTTCAAATCAAACGAAAATACCTGGACACAAGTTTTATTCTCGTTGCTTTTATGTGTGTGTGTGTGTTTTTTTTTTTGTGTTTCCTGCAATGGGATTCTTTCTGCTTTGATTCACTAACCAGGGTAAATCGTTTTTGTGTGCTTATCAATTTGTGTCCAAATTTGTATGTGATATTTTTCAGCTGTGTTAGTTTCATGTCTATTCCATTCCTTTCTAGTTGAATAATAAAATAACAAAATATCGTAAATCTTTTTCCATACTTTTGGCAAAATACGTTTGCAATGGCAGGGCCTGGTGAGTTTACGGAGATGAAGGCTTAAAAATGAGTTAGAAGTCATAGAAGGATTGGTAAAATTATTGGGTCATAAATATAAAAAACTTTTTTTGCTATTTGGTATAGGAAAGTTTTCAGGAAGTTGTGATATGGCTTAGATTGAGATTTGTTTATGTTTTATTATTATTAGGAGTTAAATTAACATGAAAGATTTGTTGTTAAGTTGTCAACTTTTGGCAGCCTTCAAACGGATAATAAGCTGCTGATGCAGCACAGCAGAGACTGTTAGAAAATAATACCAAAATCAAAATATATGCGGCAACTGGTTGGTTACAAATTAAATATTGGTTCCCAAGCACTTTATTTGGGTTTGACGACTGAAATAGTCAAGCACAAAAAAATGAAATACTATAATGCACAATTAAGAGGAATCTCTGATACGCCTTCTTAACGGGCGATAGGTTTGCGTCGTGTTGTCTATACTGTTGCTTAGAGGTGGACGAAATCGGTCCATTATAAAAAAAATAGCATACAGCATTCTAATATTGCACTTTTAAAACTTTAAAAAAAAATCATTATTCAAATAATTCATCAGCTTATAATATCTTCAAGGACCATCCTAACTATCGGTATATTTTGTATGGGAAGAGTGACATACAGTTTGTGATGCTGTGACTCGTAAGTGTTAAAATTTGGCTGATTGAACACGCCAATATTTCTTGTGAAAAGATGACACATCGTTCATGATGCTATGGCCCTAATTATCGATATATTTTGTTCGAAAAGAGGGTATTTTGTGACACGCCTACATTTATTAGTAGAAAATAACATATAGTTCATGATGCTATGGCTCAGAACGACATTCGTTTAGAAAACGACATATATAGGTAGTTCCTAATGCTATGGCTCGTAATTGTCAAAATTTAGTTGATTAGACACGCCCATATTTGTTGTCAAAAGACGACATTGTTCATGTTGCTATGGCCTTGTGTGTCGCTATATTTTGTACGAGAAGAGGGTATTTTGTGACACGCCTACGTTTATTGGTCGAAAATTACATATAGTTCATAATGCTATGGCTCGTAAGTGTCAAAATTTGGTTGATTAGACACGCCCAAATTTGTTGTGAAAAGATAACACATCGTTCATGAAGCTATTGCCCTAACTGTCGATATATTTTGTACGAGAAGAAGGATTTTGTGGCGTGACTACATTTATTGGTAGGAAATAACATATAGTTCATAACGCTATGGCTCGTAAGTGTCAAAATTTGGTTGATTCGTTCAGTGGGGAGAAACTTGCATATACAAGAATTACAAAAGACTTTGACCGTTTTTCAGACTTTCTCTTATTTTTTACCATATATTCGTTTACTGAAAGTAATACATGTAGGTGGCTGGTTGATTCGGAAAGAAAAATGTCTATTTATAAACATTTATATGTTGCCGATAAATAAATACAGATAAGATAACATTACATTATAAAATATCGTATACAATTTTCACAAGCATTAAGAATTTGTGTACTAAGAGTTACTTTAACTGCACAATATTTAACCCAGCATCTGTAATAGCGGGAGTATCACCCACAGATCTACTTTTTTTTGAGAGACAAAGAAATTTTGATAGAACTCTGATCTTCTGATCACTATGATAATGGTGGAAACTGTATTAAAGTGGAGAAAAAGGATATGTCTTTATAAGCAACGGTAACAGTATCGGAATGCTGATATGAACAGTTGGTGTTCGTATAAGGCCACTCCACATTCAAAAATGAAATAGGGAACATAGCGAGATCAATTTACATCTTACATAGGCTTCATGCTCGTATTGTCGCTTTGGAAAACACTTGGAGAAATTTGTTATCAATCATAGTGCATCGTGCGACATGTTTGGTTACCATTAAGGCAATATATATGGTGGCGCATAAGTAACGCTAAGATTTGATCAGTGAATATACTTTGTTTTCTTCGTCCCTTTGCAGGATTAACTAAATATACGTGGGAAATTTATGATGGAAAGGCTCAGCACAGAACAAATTTTGCTTTGAAAGCCAGCATTCGATTATTCAGATCATATCGAAATTTCTTTCATGTTTGAAATGCTTCTAGCGCTCCAACAATTTACCGATTGCTTCAGCGTTTTGGGCAACAACGAGCTGTCTGTGATCTTCCGCGTGCTGGAAGACGTCGTGCAGTTCGAAATAAAGTGACCATTGCTCGAGTGCATGAAAGTATTGAAGAAACCCCCGAAACTTCCACCAGACGATGTTCTCAGCAGCTAGAGATGTCTAGGCAATCTTTGCAAGAATTTTATGTATGTTATATCTTTTCTCATATAAGATGCAACTGGTTCACGAGTTAAAACTAAATGATGCACAAGAACGCATTCAGTATAGTCGCCATTAACGTTACTTATGCGCCACCATTTAGAAGACACTGTTCTAGGTTGCAGCTTTCACAAATCATACGAATAGGTTTCATGGAAATATTAGAATAAAATTTGTCATGAAGGAATAGGATAGGTACAAAGCTGCGCGACAACAAATGGTGTGGTAATATGTTTATTTACATTATATGTTTTTATACATACAGAAAGAAGATTGAACTTCAGTGAAAAAAGGATTCAAAGACCTCATCTTGTATATTTCATTAGTATGGTGCTATAGGCGGAAGACTTCTGGAAATGATTTGATTTCGAAATAACAAGAAAGCAGTTCTGGCGTGGCATGAACCATTCATAGAAAAATTAGCTCATAACAAACTGACGCTCAGGATCAATGGATTTCATTTAAGTGAGTAAAAATATGTGATTTCTGTCGTACTAAAGGAAATTGTTGTTATTTGTTAGATTAGCTGGCTTGGTATGAACCATCCATAGTAAAATTAGCTCATAACAAACTGACGCTCAGGATTTGTTATATCTTTTCTCATATAAGATGCAATTGGTTCACGAGTTAAAACCAAATGTTGCACAAGAACGCATTCAGTATAGTTGCCGTTAACGCTACTTATGCGCCACCCGTTAGAAGACACTGTTCTAGGTTGCAGCTTTCACAAATCACACGAATAGGTTTCATGGAAATATTAGAATAAAATTTGTCATGAGGGAATAGGAAAGGTACACGCTGTGCGACAATAATTGGTGTGGTAATATTTTTATCTACATAATATGTTTTTAGACATAGAGAAAGAAAGATTGAACTTCTGTGGGAAAAGGATCCAAAGATCCATCATTAGAATGGTGCTATAGGCGGAAGACTTCTGTAAATGGTTTTGAAGCAACAAGAAAGTTGTTCCGGCATGGTATGAACCATCCATAGTAAAATTAGCTCATAACAAACTGACGCTCAGGATCAATGGATTTTATTTAAGTGAGCAAAAATATGTGATTTCTGTCGTACTAAAGGAAATTGTTGTTATTTGTTAGATTAGCTGGCTTGGTATGAACCATCCATAGTAAAATTAGCTCATAACAAACTGACGCTCAGGATCAATGGATGCCGTTTAAGTGAAAGTAAAAGTAAAAGGAAAAGTATATGATTTCCGTGGTATTAAAGGGAATTGTTTTTATTTCTTAGATTAGTTGGCATGGTATGAACCATCCATAGAAAAATTAGCTCATAAAAAACTGTCGCTCAGGATCAATGGATTTCATTTAAGTGAGTAAAAATGTGTGATTTCCGTGGTATTAAAGGGAATTTTTTATTTCTGAGATTAGCAGGCATGGTATGAACCATCCACAGAGAAATTAGCTCATAACAAACTGACCATCTGGATCAATGGATGTCGTTTAAGTGAGTAAACATATGTGATTTCCGTGGGATTAAAACGAATTTTTTTATTTATTAGATTAGCTGGTTCATACATAAAACTTTCGCACGAAATTCTCTATCTAATTTGTGAGTTCTCCGCAATTTTTTCTGTGGCCTTACATCACTTTTTTAATATTTGGTATTTCTGTAATACCTGGTGATACATTTTGGATTGAATTTAGAAATCCCTCTGTGACTTCGATACGGGTACAACTTTTCATCGGGAGTTCCCAAAAGATATGAAAATTTATATGACTTCAGATAAGAGCGAAGCTGTTGAAATGTAGTATATCAGCTTTTATGAGAAATCAAAGGTCATTCTGCAAGCAGTATAAGATCGAGAACCACAGATCTCATGAGTTTTCATATACATCAAAGCATACAAGTAATTTATTCCAATTGTTATTTTGCTTAATTTTTTGACTTAGAGCCTTGTTTGTAACAATATCTTGAACAATTGAAGTATGTTTTTGCTACGAATATTTGATTTATAATCCTTCGAAAAATTTTATGAATACTGATCTCAATGTCTCAGAAAGAGACAGAGATTTTAGAATGGTTTCATACCAACAGATATGGAAAAGTAACTGCTTTTTTGACAAAAAGGCACAATATGTGAAGAAGAAAAAGAAAATAAATAAATAAAAAGTAAGAAAGTAACAAAAAATATTAATTCAGGAAATAATCAAAATTTCATTAAAAAATCATGAATTGGTTTAATTGTTTTAATTGACTCAATTGGAAACAAGTATTGAGAGAGTTCTCAAAGTAAATTCATTAACCATTTAGGATTTAGAATTATAGGTTAACCTTCATCGACGCCTTCCTTCCATTTGAGTCTCTTATTAATTGATACATCACTTTATTTAAATCATTTTGTTTAATTTTAGCTGTAGTTTAATTGCTATCATAATAAAACACCAACATTTAGTTCACAATAAATTTCATCAAACACTTATTTCACTTATACTTTGTGTATAAACAAAAGAGGTACGCAAATATAAATCACTTAAAATCACAGTAAATGATCTTGTAAAGAAATAAAAATAAACATGTATTTGGAAAAAATTAAAACACTTTTAAGTCGCTTTTTCATTTCTTATATCTTAGGAAAAAAATCATAAAAACATTTATGTGTAGTTTAACATTTCTTGCTATGTGGAGTTCTTTTGTTTTCTTCCAGCTTCAATCCATTTGCTGGATGAGCCAAAGAAAACGTAAGAAAGACTCCTACTCAACGGGTACATGTCACTTACCAAATTTAACCACGCATTTGTGGTCAGAATCTGATTCTTTTCATCCTATAATGAAATATTCATATTAATTAAATTCATTCAATACTAAATGAGATTTTTGATTTTTTTTTTTTTTTTTTGATTGTTGCTTCTAGTTGTGTTTAACAAATGATTTCCGCGTTTAATTGTTTGTTCTTCTCTAATTTAGTTGCATAAATTTGTTGTTTTGTTAGGAAATACTTAAATTAAGTTAATACACAATAAATTCATAAATAAAACCAAAACTACAACAGTAAATGGAAAATGATCGAACTTACCACATCGATGATTTGTTGTAATGTCAGTCCAAATTTAACTTCTAGTGGCTCTGATTCATTTGCTACAGGTCGCTCTAAAGTATTATAGGTGGATAAGAGGTGGTTAAGTAAACGTTTTTCGTGTGGTCCTTGGCAGCTTTCTGAAAAGTAGAAGAGAAGAATTTCAAAGAATATTTCCAAGAATATTGATTTTCTTCGAATTGAAGTTAATTACAACGTTCTTTTCACGAAGAGAAATTTTCAAGAGAAAATCTTTGCTCGTGAAAGTAAAATTTAGAGGGGGCACATATCATTTGGTATGAGAAAAAGTATAACATATTGGGTAAGACACGTTAGACAACAAGTAATCTAAAATGAGATTCATTTCAAGAATGTTTAAAGCAATTTCTCCGAGTAGCTGTTTCAAATTTTTTAAAGGTTGGATGTGGTTGGTCCTGTTAGTGACCAACCGCGGCTATATGGTTAATACAAACTACTATAGTTCGCATGTTCGCAGGTTCAACTCCGAATATAGCCACCTATAATTTTTTGAGCGGCGACTACATCGATATGTCTGATGAACAATTCGAGTAGTCGAGTAATCGATAAGACTTGTGAATACATTTCAAACTGTGGCGTTCGGAGTCGTCATTAAACTGTAGCTTAAGTTGAGCGAGTCTAACAATAGAATGCGTGTAAGGTCACTGAATGTGATATTTTAGATGTAAGTGATATAGTAAAGAGTTAAACCTACTATTAAAAATTTTTACATATTTTAAAAAATTGGATATGTTGTTAATATGATTTTCAATCTGATGTTCTATTTCAGAACTTTCTGCTTTCAATTGGTAAAAATTTAATTTTTGTAATTTTTCAACTGCTTTTGAAAAAAGTCGAATAAATGGCTATTATATTCTATATCATTGTCCACCTGTAAAATTTTGGCAAAGGACATAGGCTGATACATTAGGAGCGCAACTAAGTTCTCGCTGTTCGCCAATAGATGGCGCCAGCTGTAAATGCTACTCGATTCTGCCATAACCTAAACGTCATGAACAAGCTTAAGCATATGGTAAACAAACCGCCTCGACACAATAGTGGCTATGTAAATACGTATGTATGATTTTGTGACAAATAGTCGTCATATGCGGGATGTATTGATTTTTCTTTCAATCGAAGAAAACGGCGGCTGAATCAGAGCTTCAAAACTCATAGAGAGCTTCATAACGTTTACGAAGATGCTGTTATAAGTGAAAAAACGTGAACCCAGATTGGTTCCGTCGCTTTGAAGACGGTAATTTTTATGTTGACGACCGTTCGCGTGAAGGAAGATGAAAAATCTTCGAAGGCACTGAATTGTTGGCATTGCTTGATATAAATTCCTGTCAAACGCAAGTAGAGCTTGCATCAGTATTAGGAGTTACCCACCAAGCCATTCCCAAGCGATTACATAGGTTGTGAATGAATAAAAAGCAAGGAACTTGAGTTCCTTATGAGCTGCATCCAAGGGACGTTGAGCGTCGTTTTTTCGCTTGTGAACAACTGCTTCAGCGGCAAAAAAGTTAGGGTTTTCTTCATCATTTTGTGACGGGAGATGAAAAAGGAATTCCGGTCATGCCTCTACGTTGTCGCCTCGGTCGAATATTTACACTTCGAATGTTATGCTTTGTACTTGGTAGGACCAGGCCGGTGTTATTTGTTGTGAGCTGTTGAAACCAAGCAAAACCATCACTGGGGATCGGTATCAACTTCAATTAATGGGATTGATCTGAGCTCTAAGCGAGAAATGCCCAGAATATGCGGAGAGGCACAAAAAAGTGATTTTTCAGCAAGATAACGCTCGGCCTCATGTCGCCAAGCCCGTTAAAACCTAAATGGAAACGCTGAAATGGGAAGTCTTACCCCATCCGCCATATTCTCTAGATATTGCGCTGTGTGATTATCACTTGTTCCGTTCGATGGCACACGGTCTGGCTGACTAGCAGTTTCACTTATATGACGACATCAAGGAATGGCTAATTCGTGGTTATACTCAAAAGATGAACAGTTTTACCAAGGGGAAGAAGTAGTGGCTAGCGATGAGCAATACTTTCAATGAATCATTTGTAAACATGTTTTTCTAATAAAGTTGCATTTTTATAAAAAAAAAACCAGCGGGAACTTAGTTGCGCACTTAATATAGATATAAATCTGTGTATCCAAATGAAAATATTATAAAAATTTTTCTAAAATTATTTCCATAATTGTTAAATTTTTCATAATTTGGAATTTGTTCCAATTTCCAATTATTACAAGTTTTACAGCAATTAGTTATAAATTTTAAACTTAATTCTGCGCATATTGACCAATCTTTACATTTTGGCATTCAATTTAAGCATTGCAATAAAAAAAAACACAGTTATCTCGATTCACTAGCAATTGTTTTAACTCCATAAAAGTTTACTCAAATATTTAATTTTAGATAACAATCCGTTGAATGTATGTAACTGCTAATCCCTAGGACTATTTTAAATATCTCCAAAAGTTCTCACCCTCAAAGATATCTTTCGAGTTTCTAATTAAATTGTGATGTACTCGTAATTCTTTCGTTTAATTACTGTTCTCTTCATTTTGAACCATCCATTTTTGCTTGCTTTGTTTTTGTTCTCTATGCGCAGAACATATATTTCGCTCCCCTATTTATCAGTTTAAAATTGAACCCGGCAATGCAATTGCTTGTCATCATTTATCATGGACCAAACATAATTGACAGTTTAAAAACTCATTAAATGGAATACATTTGCTTTTAAAACCGAAAATGAGATTTCGGACAAGCCGGACACTGAAAATGGTTGAAAGGGAGTACCAAAAATAGGACAATTAAAAATCATAACAATGATCTTTGCCAGGACTAATTACTCTACTGCTGTGGTTGTTTCACTACAACATTGCTAGATAACAGCAGCAAACGGTAGGAAAAAAAATTATCCACAGTAGGCGAAATTTGTTATTTCAGGAAATTTATTCAAAAGATGTGGTTTATTTATTTGTAGTTGTCTGACCGACTATCGTTCTTACGATCCCGGGTTCAATCCTACAGACAGCCATCTACCATTATTTAAGCGGCGATCGCCTCGATGTGACTGATTCTAACACTTCGGGTAGTCTAGTATTCGACGAGCCTGATAAATGTTTTTCAAACTGTTATGTTCAGAATTGTCCTTAAACTGTAGGTTATGTTGAGTGAGTCTGAAAATATAATAGAGTGTGCGTAAGCTCATTGAATGTGAAAAGCTGTTCCATATATTATTTATGGGATGAAAGCGGAATTGTTCTTCTTTTGTTAGTTGTCTGAGTAGTAATTTGCTGTCTTGTGGTAACTAATATTTTACCTGGCTATTTAATTTAATAATTTTTTTAATTTATACAATTTTTTTCTTCGCATTTTGCAAAGTAGAAAAAAAAAAAAGTTCCACTTCTTTGTCAAGTGACAGGGCACATAAAGCAGCCAGGGAAATTACATTCATAAAAGCGCCTTTGGGGCTGGTATTTGTGAGACGCCGATTTGGTATTTCTACGGTTTGATTAAAGAAATGGAGTATTGTACTGCTGTATAGTAACCTGTTCTTTAATAAAAGCTGAAGTACATCAGGTAGTTATGATTCTACTTAAATATTGAGTCAGCTGGGTTGTTTTGAACAAACTTAAGGTGCAACTATTTAGTGGTACTCTTTCGATTCAACACGATATCAGATTTCTATTCCTTAAATAGATCAAAACATCTGCTGATTTCCATTGTCCTTGCGAAGTTGAGGAGATGCTTATGTATATGTCGTGTGGATTTCCGCCCTTATGATGAAGCGGAAATTGTTGTTCCTTGGAGAGATTTTTGAAAATGGCCTTGGCCAGTAATCAAAAACAGGCGCGTGTACTTTTGGCTTTTGGCCGAGGATTGATGGAAATGGTTTGGAGATCGGAAGTGATTAGACTGTCCCCAAGTGACTTGAGATCTTGTCTGTATAACTTGTATAAGGTCTCTTGTTTCAAACTTCTGCTTACAATTTACTTTTTTGGTTCTTTTTTCAATAAGTCACTATTAGTACATTTGGTCATTTATCTCCCATTTTATTGCTCTGCTTCTGGAGTAATCAAAATAAATTTTTCGATCTCCGTTTGTAGTACTGCATGATCAGATCGCCAAATATTCATAACCAAAGTACCAGGCAAAGTTATAAACTTTGTCGTAGTTGGATTACAACTCGTAGAGAGGATTTTGTCACTGAATTTATGGAATCGACTATAGCAAAATCTGGTTGCAAATAATGATCTTCTTTTAATGTTTAGATTAACATCAATAGCTTTATTCACATTGGAGCAGAGGTAGATAAATTCATACTCCATTCCAATTGTGGTACTTACATGCCATAAACAATGCCATCAGTTTCTTTGTTTTTCAGCTGCAATTCTGCCATTGTAATCTCCTTTTGAGTCGGCACTGGTTAAATTTATGCCATCGTTGGTAAATTTATATCGTACGATGGCTTTGGTAGGGAATATTTGTCCGAAATTTGGAAGTCGTGAGGATGTCGTGCAAACAATTCTGGCTGCTCCCAAGCGAGAGAACAGAAAACAGAGAGCATAAATTAGAAATTTCCACATTCCCCACTTATTCTGTTCCGCATTTCATTAAGTTTCAAAGAAACATAAACATCAGAGAACATTCAAATGTTAGCCATATCGGTATTATGTTCAACAAGTCCATTTCGTTCTCACATTCATAAAACGTAAAATAACTGGTGAGGAGGTATGGGCTCATGAGTTTGACATGTAAGCCAGCGATCAAGCTTGGGAATAATATGTCCCAACTCAGGCGAAACTGAAGATATTTTGCAAAATAATTTAAAGTTGACTGTTTTTTTTTTTTTTTATTATCGCGGTACAATGCACTCGGATTTCTTGCGAGGAGATCAAAAGACAAATAAATAATATTATCTAAGCGCTATGTGACATTTTAGGGAGCAAGTTCATGGAAAAAGGCCAGAGTTACGAAAAGAAAATTCATGGATTTTATACCAGATAATGCGACATCTCACGAGACTGCCATTGAACAAATTTCCACTCCAATTATGGTACTTACATGCCTTGATTGCATTGAAATAGCATTAAAACACCTCTACGGGCAGGCCATAAGCAAGTTTCTTTGTTTTTCAGCTGCAATTCTGCCATTGTGATCTCCTTTGAGTCGGCACTGGTTAAATCTATACCATCGTTGGCAAATCTATATCGTACGATGGCATTAGTAAAGAATACTTGTCCGAAATTTGGAAGTCGTGAGGATGTCGTGCAAAGAATTCTGGCTGCTCCCAAGTGGGAGAACACAAATCAGGGAGCATAAATTAGAAATTTCCACATTCCCCACTTATTCTGTTCCGTATTTCTTTAAGTTTCAAAGAAACATAAACATCAAAGAGCATTTAAATGTTAGCCATATCGGTATTAAATTAATTTTCAAATAATAACTGTTTTTTTTCCAGGTTTACTAAAGAATTGTGTGAAAATCATGCGTCTCTTAAAAGACAAATAATACGTAGAAGTACACAAATTCAACATATTTTAGAAAGACATCGCACAATTTTATTAATTGAGCTATAATAACTCATTATTCATTTGAAATCCTTGAAATGAATACAATAACTACCAATTATTTTCAGTTTACACGACAATAGTTTACACGGCAACATTTTCCACCACTGTCCCTCATGACAATCGTCATTAACAATTTTTCTAGAGTTTTAACTCATTAGGCTAATGCTACAACAACACGCTAACAATTGCAGAGGACACAAAGAGTCCACAAGAATGGCAGAGAAGACAACAAAATCTACAGTAAAGTAAACAAACACAATTGAAATACAAATTTGCAGTGACACAATGACAGAATGTTCAGCAGTTTTGGAGGAAATAAACTAAATTATGTATATTTGCCTAATGCAAGGATAACCCTGTGCACTTGCATGGCAAATAAATTGTTTAGTGATTTCCTTAAATTCGCCTAAATGTGAAGGTGTAATGATGTAACAGTAAACATACCATTAACAATGGAAGCGAGTGTAGTGATTTCACAATTTTGCATTACACGGTAATTGCGCGTGAATACACCGAACACAGCTTACACAAAAAGTAACTGTGTATTGCAATTGTTAACAAAACATGCACAAAGGACCCAGAGAGTCAAACATAAATGCTTTCACTCATACATATTCATTAGTAAATCCTTGCATTTCTATAGATACGAATGCATATGAATTCACACTTGTACTTGCATTTGTGTTCGAGTCTGTTGACAATACACAGCTCTGTTAACAGTGTCCGTATACAGGCGCACGTATACTCTCACGTGCTCTTGTGTTGTTTGCATATTTACTGTGATGTTAGTGTTGTTGTCATTTTTTTCAGCTCGTCGTTTTGTCGCTTAATTGTTTTGTTTGCTTTGAAGTCCATTGTTTTGTTGTTAATCACATGTTTACACACACACACATAGACACTTATATATACATACACGTGCTCGAATACAAACTCATTTTTCACTTATTAAACAAATATTGTTTAAATGATATTTAAACAATAGCGCTATGTGCTATGTGATTGTATTGTCTAAATAACATTTGAAGCATTTCACACGTTGTGAGTGCAAATATCCTGAATGCGAGAGTAATTGGTGTTCTCAGTGATTTTATACAAATAGCACTTGTGTGCCCTTTTCTTCTTGCAGCAATCCTGTGGAAATAACACTTTTTTTGCCATTCTCAAGACAAGGTATTTTATTTGAATACCATTAGCATTAGGAGTGTATTGCAGCTTGTATTTGAAGCGCTTGTTTCTTGTTAGCGCCGCTTTGTTGGTACGCTGGGTTTACAAGGACACGATAATATCAAGTTGTAAAGAGTTCAGGGAATTGCAATGTTTTCTCAGCAGTTCAACGTAGTAGTCTTTTTTGCGTGAAGATACTGTCAAATAATGTCAACTTCTTTAGGGACTTGTTAACGTTTTTGTCCGGTTGTTTACTCAGTTGTTAGTTGCTTGTTATTAGCTAAATAGTTTGAATATTAACTTTGCGAAATACCTTGAATATCCTCGTTAGGCGTTTTTGTTATGATAATTCAAAGACGCTTAAGTATACTTGATGGGAGGGGTATGCTTGTTACGAATACGTAATGCTAAATGGCATTTGGATATTAATCATACTACATGACTGTTGATTTAAATTTGTATAATATTCATTTCTTCAAATTTCCAGCAAGGACGTTGTACTAACAAGGACATAGCAACGAAAATTTGAAAGATATACAGGGTGGCGCAACAGAACGTGCATATTGCATCATCTTTTTTTGCGGGGTAGAAAAGGCGCGGGCGGGGGGCGCCTACATCGTTGGGTTGGCGTGCTCATGGAGTTTTAGTCGCTATGAATCCCTTCGACGGGAAGCGTTGCGCATTTTGCGTGCGCGCATTTTACGAGAACTCTCGTTCATATATTGCTACTAGGCGACCATATTGTGCTTAATATGGACTACGGCGAATTAGTGAAGCTCCGAGTGCTAATTTAATTAAAATATGGGTAAAGCGTTTTGAAGAGACCGGTTCAACATTTAAACCACGAGCAAATGGTCGCCCAAGAACATCTAGGACCGAAGACAATGTTGAGAGAGTTATGGAGTCAGTAAGAGTAAATACACAAATCCACTCGCAAGAATTTTAACACTGGATTTTAAACTGCATCCATATAAGCTGCAATTAACACAAGAATTGAAAGAGTCTGACTTCATAGCAAGACTCGCATTTGCTAATGAAATGCTTACTCGATTTTCCAATTTTGACAATATCCTTTTCTCTGACGAGGCTCATTTCCTTATGAATGGGTTCGTAAACCGTCAAAATTGTCATTACTGGAACAGTGAAAATCCCAAAATCAAACACCAGAAACCATTGCATTGTCCTAAAGTGACAGTATGGGCAGCAATCTCTGGCAGAGGAATAATTGGTCCTTTTTTCTTCGAAAATGCGCGGGGCCAAAACGTCACGGTTAATACGGAACGCTATGTTGAGATGTTGGACGGAGTTTTGGCTCCAGAAATTGAAAGTTCAAGAATAGTGAATTCCAGAACCTGGTTCCAACAAGATGGAGCTACCTGTCACACATCAAATGACTCCATGGCGGTGGTGAAGCAGATGTTCCCTGGCAGACTGATTTCGAAAAGAGGTGATATCCTATGGCCCCCACGTAGTCCAGACTTGACGCCTCTTGACTTTTTTTTTGTGGGGATACCTCAAACACAAAGTCTACAGTAATAATCCAAGAAACATCGTTCAGCTCATGGAGAATATCCGTGGTGAAATGGCAGCCATTACACCAGTATTACTGAAGAAAGTTTTCAATAATTTTTGTTTGGGGTTAGAGGAGTACCGTCGTAGAGAGGGTTACCATTTAGATGATGTTATTTTTAAAAAATAAACACCATTTATTACTCTACAATGCCTTAGATTTATTTTAACCATACCTTTTGTATTTATTTTTTAATTTATTTTTTAAATATGCACGTTCTATTGCGCCACTCTGTATAACTATATATGCAATGTATTCTTGGTACTTCAAATTAATCTACAGTTTAACATCAAAACATATAAAACTATAATGGTTTGCTAAAAGGCCGTTTTGAAGCCTTATATTCAATAAAGATCACGATTTTTCGAAAACCACTTTTAAGACCATACTATTCATATTGGTCATCCTTGGGGTGCATTTTAAGTAGGAATAAGTTTTAAGGAGTACATTTTCCCATTAACTAAGTATGGTTGTATGGTTCGGTAGGAACGAGGTCACTCTGACGTATATTTACATCAAAAGATTCGTAAAATATACAAAACAGCGGGCATTAGCATTCGTTTTCAGAATTTATTAGAGATTATACCTTGCAACAAATAAAGGATTATGTGTTCTGCCAAACTCGTCTTACACGTATGAGGGGGAGCATCAGAACTGACTTGGGGCAAATTCTCTTATATGCCTTCGCCCTAAATTTTAAGTGCGATTTTCAATAGGATTTTAAATTTGTTTCATTATTGTGTGTTAATTCTGTGAATAGAAGTGTATTAAGCATAGAATAGTAATTAAAGAGATTGCAACAGCTTTTTGTTTTGCAAAGCTGAATTGGAAATATCGGTAGAAATGGTATTGAAACTTTGCTAAAAATTTCAAATGCAATTCTGAAAAATTTTTTTAAATTGTACAAGTTGTTGTATTTTCCTGATCTGATATCAAAAAAACTCTCTGAATTCAGAAGCCAAAGTTGGCTTTTGCTACACAAGAGTGGATTTCGGATTTTCGACTTTATCTTACGAAAAGTCGACTTGTCGGTTAATCGAAGCTTGCTTTGGAGAACCGTAGTTATTAGTTGTAATAGTATAGTACAGTTATTAGTTGTAATAATTGTAATTATACAAAAGTGAGTATAGTTTTTACTTATTGTTATGTCAATGAATGTCTCTTGAAAACCTTATATCTGGATAAATGTCTTTGTCGCCTGTCAAATTCAACATCTAAACGTTTCTCTATAATTTAAGTGTTAACATTTTTAGTTGTAGCCAGGTGAAAGTAACTATTTAATACGCTTACAGCTTAAAAATTAACTTTATAATTTTTTCCTTCGTTACTTCTCAATCATCTTTTGTGAACCTTCAAGCATTATGCTGTCTATCAAAGTTAAGCACTTACCTAACACCTCACCAAATATTTGCACACTAATTCCCAGTTATAGTCCAAACTTGTTTTATGATGTTTACAACTAGAAATATGCATTTGACTTTGAAACATTTTTCATGCTCCACAAGGCAATGAAGGCTATTTGCCACGACAAGCGAATGCGATGTACTTGAAGCAGGATTTACATTTGAAAAGCAAAACAAATTGCTGCGGTAGGTAGGAAATAGGAACTGAGTCAATAAAATCCAACATGTGGCAAATGCAAAAAAAATGAAACGAAATGTCAACCTAAACCTCTGTTGCTTACAGAGAGCTAAAGGTGAAGGTGGTAGTAAAATGTTTTGATGGCGCAAGCAAAATATCAGTTGGAAACTGGGTCAAAACAATACAAGAACAGAAATAGTTGCGTTCCCGCAATACAGACATTTAACCACACGAATGGTTTACATTTACAGCAAACCTACGCATAAATGGAATTCTGATTTATGGTAAAAGCAGAGAAATTTGCATATTCGTAATATCGTATATGCCCTCAGACAAACACAAGTTTACATTTTGCTCCACATGTCTATTCAAATAGCCTGTAAATATGAACATTGTTGACTGAACAGGTGAACTGCGCCACAGTAATATTACCAGCAACATTTCCTGATGTATCAACAACATCAAGGTTTATGTTGCCAGTATTATTGCTGTAGTGGAGTTGGCGATATTTTTTTGGGAGAGCATCTGATTCTTCGACTGTAGTGGTTGAAAAATTTTAGAAAATTTTAATTTATTCCATCAAATGTGTGGGAATGAATCACCGAAATAGTCTGCTAAAAGGAGTTGCTCCCACTCTCACCTACATTGATGCTGTGTTTAAACTCGATATGCCATTTAGTTTGGTTGCAGTTCTCCATTTTGCCATCCTACCCAGCCAGATATTGTAAATATTCCATTTGAAGCTAAGTTGACACAACTATCCCGTATACTTACGAGCAGTTTGAGCTCGATCACAAAGCTGTTGGCACAACTATCCCGTATACTTACGAGCAGTTTGAGCTCGATCTGCCACACAATTTGTTTATAGTGCTCGATTTCATCAGTTCATTTGAAATATGTATTGTGATTTTCATAGTGGATAAAATTATCGAACAAAAAATTTGTTTCAAATCTTATATTGCAAATGATATTTCATATGCCGAGTCGTCGAAAATATTATAGAAGGTTTGAAGTGAATCGCCACGTACCTATGAGTGGTGCAGTTTATCCAAAAGCCGTCTAGCTGTGGTAGAAGTTTTGACTCGCTCTGTTCGGCTATCAACGTCTTCTAATGACATTAACATCGATTAGGAAAAGTAAACGTTGACCGAAAATCGTCATTTAAATTTGAGAAGGTAGATGTTAAACTTTCCGTGTCTCGTGAATAAATTTTTATTATTTTACACAATTAATTAAACGCAGTCACTCGACTAGTTCTAAAAGACTACAATTTTCTTCAAATAGGTCGATAAAGATATGTTAAAATGAGTTAAATTCAATCCTAGATTCCTAGAACGCATTATAGCAGACGATGATATATAAATTTTGCGAGTCTGACATGCAAAGCAATCATGCAAACGGAATAATGTCTTCTAAAGTCGAAATCAAATCGAGAATTCCACACTGAAGTCGACCAAAACTTAATGTAATATTGGCTGTTTTGTTTGGTTAACGCGGTGCACTCGAAATTCTTGCCTGAAGGTTAGATGATAAATAAAGAATATTATCTGGGCATTATGCTGCGTTTGGAAGAGCACATTCGCAATGTTGAGCATTTGGAATTCTTGCGTGAAGGTTAGATCATGAATAAAGAATATTATCTGGTCGTTATGCAGCGTTTGTAAGGGCACATTCGCGGTGTGGGGCACTCGAAATTCTTCCCTGAAGGTTAGATCATTAATAAAGAATATTATCTGGGCGTTATGCAGCGTTTGTAAGGGCACATTCGCGGTGTGGGGCACTCGGAATTCTTCCCTGAAGGTTAGATCATGAATAAAGAATATTATCTGGTCGTTACGCAGCGTTTGTAAGGGCACATTCGCGGTGTGGGGTACTCGAAATTCTTCCCTGAAGGTTAGATCATGAATAAAGAATATTATCTGGGCGTTATGCAGCGTTTGTAAGGGCAAATTCGCTGTATTTGACACTCGGAATTCCTGCCTGATGGTCAGACGGTAAATATAGAATACTATTTGGGCATTTTGCAGCGTTTGGGAAAGCACATTCGTCGAAAAAATCCAGATTTAAGGAACGAAAACTAAAGAATTTTGCACTACGGTAACACATTATCTCACAAAGCTGTTATTGTCATCGTAGTTGAGTGCAAATATGGAACTAATATCTGTTCCACGGACAACCACCGTATTCACCTGATATGTTTTTGGTTGACTTTTTTCTTCTAAGACTCAAATTCGACAGACAGAATACTTTAAAGAAATATTTTTCTGTTTGGACTATTCATTGGCATGAGTTTATTATTTCGAAAGGGTCCTGCTTTGAAGCCATTACAATAAAATTTGTTTTATTGATCAATTCTTGGTACTTTTTTTTAACAGAATACTCGTACATGTTTTAGTTAATAATTGAACAAAAATATTGGATAGTAATCCCCAAAAAATGGGATAGTTATTGTGGTTAAGCACAAACTAAAAACTATCGAAATAACTATGTAATTATTTCGAAAACCAGGCACCCAAATTAAAGACCTCGATTTGACACCTTCTCACATCGTACATTAAAGCCCTAAGCTTTATTATCGAACTATTTAACTATAAGCATAAAATCTGCAACTAAATCACTGCACTTTAATCATACCAGCTAATCCCGTCATCTAACCATTTTACCACTATTTACAGCTGAAGCCTAAAACAGCCACTATTAGCCATGACCTGTTTGTTGAGTTTTCACACAGCTCACTATTTCTGACTTGGCTTGAAATTGCAAAACATTCCCGTGTTAAGTATACGCGACTATTAACTTGCTATAAGCCGTCTAAGCGAAGCCTATGATGAGTCAAATACGCTGAAACTTGTGTGCATGTGGCGAATGTGGGTTTAGTGCTGTGTGCATGCAGCTATTTTTAAGCGTTCTTACATTCTCTCTATTATACAGGTGGGAACGTCGAATGCAATGCTTTTGGTTTTAAATAACAACTTCAAAATAACCTTCAGCAGTTTTACAACGAAAGGTTAAATGCGGCAAATGCCAGTGAATTGGCCCATTTCACTGCAAATCATTCACATATAAACGTATACGCACGCTTACACACACACACACACCTAAGTACACATACGCATAGTTTTATGCGAGAGACCCCTACAGATATAATTGCAATCATCTGTATTTATATCCTGCGCTCTTTCGTACATTTGTGTTACCCCTACACATCACAGGCGTTAACACATACACACAATACCGCCTTGCTTCTGCTCCCCCCACTTTCATTTCATGGCCAGGTGAACAATTTAACAACAATTATTTGCGGTTGCCGGGGCCATGGATTTTGATTTAAGAGGTACACATTTTTGGGGTTAGTTATATTTCGGTGTAAATGTCTATGTTTCGGCTAATTAAAGAGGTCAGAAAGCATTTTCATTGCAGAAAAGTAAACTTAAATAAATAGAAGTATTTACACACAACTAAATAGAGGCAGTTTTGTGGTTTAAGTAAGTAATTAAAAGCTACATTTAAAAGAGTGGTGCGCTGGCTATTTGTCGGAAATGAAATGTCTGTCTATATTTTGAGAGGATTCCTGGACGAAATATGCGATGTTTGTAATATAATTCAATATAAAAATTTGTGGAATTTACGCTTCCTGGAATGGTGTTCTTTCAAAGTAATCTTATAACAACAGAGTGCATTGGTTTGCTCTTTTAGATGCAAAAGCTTTTTGTAAAAATTCATCTTATCAGAATAGTAATGTGAGTAATACGTAAAACGGGAGCTGTAATATTAGGTGCGCAATTAAGTTCTCGTTTTTTTTATAAAATGCAACCCTATTATAAAAACATGTTTTTCAATGACCCATTGAAGGTATTGCCCATCGCTAGCTACTACTTTTTTTCATCTTTCTGGCAAAGCTCGAATTCCGGCACAGTAAAGCTGTTCATCTTTTAAGACTATCCACGAATAGAGCCGTTACTTGATGTTGTCTTATAATTGGACCTGCTGATCAGCCAGACCGTGTGCTATCGAACGGAACAAGTGATAATCGCACGGAGCAGTATCTGAAGAATATGGCACATGAAGTAAAACTTCCCGTTTTGATGTTTCCAGGTAGGTTTTAACGGGTTTGGTCGCATGAGCGTGAGCGTGAGCGTGGTCATGCTGAAGAATTACTTTCTCGTGCCTCTACGCGTATTGTGGGCGTTTCTCGCGCAGAGCTCGACTCAATCGCTTTAATTGAAATCGATACCGGTCCCCAGTGATGGTTTCACTTGGTTTCGACAGCTCTTAATAAACAACACAGACCTGGTCCCACCAAATACAGATTGAATATTCGGCCGAAATGGCGTGTTAGAAGAATGACCGAGTAGCCCCCATGACTTTCTGTTCTTTGAATTGCTGTAATAAATCTATTTTTCATCACCTGTAGCAATACGATGAAGAATACCCTTCCTTTTTTGTCGCTGAAGCAGTTATTCACTGGCGAAACAACGACGCTCCACATCCCTTGGTTTCAACTCATAAGGAACCCAAGTTCCTTGCTTTTGAATTATGCCCAACGCATGCAATCGCTTGGAAATGGCTTGGCGGGAACTCCTAATACTGAAGTAAACTCTACCTGCGTTTGACTTGGATCCCTGTCAAGCAGTGCCATCAATTCAGTGTCTTTGAAGATTTTTCTTCCTTCAAACGAACGGTCATCAACATCGAAGTCACCGTCTTTAAAGCGACGGAATCTCGACACGTTCTTTCACTTAAAGCAGAATCTCCGTAAACGTTTTGAAGCTGCCGATGAGCTTCAGCCGGCGTTTTCTTCGATTGAAAGAAGAAATTCAGTACTTCTCTCATAGGGCGATTACTTGGCACAAAATCATACATATTTACACAACCAAAAGAATATGACGTCAAAAGAAAATAACTATTGTGTCGAGACGGTCCATATGCCTAAGCTTGGCTCATGACATTTAAGCTATGGCCGAATCGATTAGCACTTACAGGTGGCGCCATCTATTGGCAAGCAGCGGAAACTTAGTTGTGCACCTAATGTTATTGTTGTGAAATTACACTTTTAGGGAATATTTAAGAAGTATAAGGTTTTTGTGAAAACATAACTAGTTCTAAACAATAAGGAGTAATCCTATTTAAGAGATGGATTTTGTAATTTCCTTAAATTACCCCAAGAATTTTAAATTACAAAAAAAAAAGAAAAAAATAATTAAATTGAAGTAACAATTTGGTTGTTGTATGTACGTTAACGATATCTATTTATATTTTTTTTTTTTATCGATTTTTTCCTTGCTTGATTTTCGTAATATATTTCTAACTATATACATA